>JASAMX010003764.1:0-129596 GCA_030248175.1 Microlaimidae sp. YZB2_3 | reverse complement strand
TCGCTCAGCGGACGCCATCGATACGGAAATTAAACGGTTGCCTCATGATCAGAGCAATTAATATAATTCAAATCATTTTCTTAAAGGTTGCGGTGCGGAGTCACACTTTTTGTCTTCTATTTTGATCATTTTTTTTGTAAAAACCCTGCCCGCTGCCCACAATAGCCCACAAAATTTTTTTCAACAAAATATTTCCTGTGGTTCAGGAGTTATGACCCCCAAAAATGGCGTTTTTCGACAATTCTGTACGTGAAAGATTGCTCAATGGGTATAACGATTTACGTTACAAATTATGCACTCAAAGAAAGCGGCTATTTTCTACTTTAATTTGATACCTTGATCGTTAAGATTGGTGCAGTATTTGTCGAAATATTGCCTTTCCCGTACAAAAAACTCGCGAATTTTTCGTTAAAAACACCAAACGACAGCAGTGATTTTGTGAAGTTTTGTTTGCCCAACCTTTTTTTCTTCACTTCGTGTTTTTTTGTACGAGAAACACAATATCTCGACAAATACTGCACCAACCTTAACGATCAAGGTATCAAAATTAAAGTAGAAAGTAGCCGCTTTTTTGACTGCATAATTTGTAACGTAAATCGTTATACCTTACCTATTGGGCAATCTTTCACGTACAGAATTGTCGAAAAACGCCATTTTTGGTGGGTCATACATAACTCCTGAAGAAGCACTGTAGATATTTTGTTGAAAAAAATTTTGTGGGCTATTGGGGGCAGAGGTACGGTTTCATAAAAAAATCAAAATCGAAGTCAAAGTTTGGACTCCAGCACCGCACCTTTAAGATATTTATACTATTTTTGTATAATAATAATAATATTGTTATTGTGATGTGTCGCATATTCCTGTTGTTTCAATACAGCTTTTTATTAAGTTCCAGAATCTCTGCTTTAAAATAATCAAAATAGTGAATCACTGTATTACTACGCTTAAGAAATTGCAAATAGATTTTAATCATAAAAAATTTCAAGAATCAAGATATTCCATTCATACTAGAACAAAATCTTCAGCTGCTAGTAATACCACAAATAAAACAAGAAACTAAACCAAAAATGTTCAGTACTGTATAAAAAGAAGCTATTTACCGGGTTTGTCCCACTACTCCATTTTAAAATCTGTGTATTTTTATACCAAGTAAGTATGTCATTACACTAACAGAACTCAAAAAGTGCAAAAATTATAATATTAGAATCAATAAAAAACATAATTATAACAAAAAAATAAACATATGACTGTGGTATTAAAAGTGGCGCCGGTGTATGCCATTCGATGACATAAGTTAATTTATAATAATTTGAAATAATACTAACTTGTGTGTTTTTGTATACGTGTTTGGAGAATGCCAATTGGCGGAAAATAGGCCACTAATGGCATCAATTTCCTTCGAATTCGCGTTAATTAAAATGGAAAATAAGCATACGGCGACACCATAGGGGGCAGAGGGGGGGATTGGGGCGGTTATACCTCCCAAAAATCACGATTATAGTCGACACCGCCCCCTAAAATTTGGGAGTACCCTGGAAAACCTCCTAAAACTTTGGGGGGGGGGGGGTGGTCGCAGTACTAAAAAGCTAAAAATGGGGTATTTAAGGTATACCCCAAAAAATTTTTTGAACACCCCTTCCCCAAAATTTCGGCTGTCTTACCCCCTTTCAAAATCCGGGGAGCTCCCCACCTATGGCCGGCACGGCACCGCGTTTTATATGGAAGTTGAACCTTTTTTCCATTATCATTATATAATTTTGATTTCGCTTATCACGAATCTTTGAGTTTATGCTGCCTGCTTAAATCTTAAATGCACCTTTGACAACCCTATGACTTTTGATATGTCAAATGTCAGGTTAAACAAAAGTACTGAAGATAATAATACTCACCTTATCGCTCATGCCGAATGTTTTTACCATGCTGGAGGCTATTTCTGAGGCTACATTGAGATCCTAGGCGGCCCTAGTGGTCACTTTATCGCTGCCGAAAATCAAAACCTCCGCCTCCCGACCGCCCATCGCCACGTCCAGGGATGCCAGAAACTGGGCCTTAGTCTGGTTCCTGGTAGTCCTGCTCCGGCATAAACGCCGGTTGAATAAGATCAATCAGGCTGTGTTGACATTTCAGAAGTACGACGCCTCTGAAATATGCCTGGCTAATACGAGTTGTCTATTGAAGGTTTTGATTGACAAATATGCTACACTTTTTGTTGTGCTGGTATTTCAGATATACGAGACCTTATAAAGTGAAATGATAATGTCCAGTGAACGTACTTTAACATACATAAGAGATATTTTACACATCAAAATTAAAATACTATACAAAAATATGGCTTTGGTTGTCTTTATCCGGCATAAACACCATTACTATGAGACAAATTCTTGTTTATTTTGATTTTTTTTAGAAGTAAGACACTCTATGTGATAATGTAAGGTCAATAGGTGATTGTCGATTGAGTGAGGTATTGAGGGTAGAATGGACACAGTTTCAAATCTAGTACAGCTCACTACTTTCGGACCTACATGGGCAAGCTGGTCTGGAGTGGGAGGGAGGAATAGCGGAAGGGGGAGGAGGAGAGGGGTTAAAATCCTAGAAACGCATTTATTTTACCCATATTTTTTTTCTGGAGCGCATTTTACCAATGTCGTTTTTCGATTTTAAAGGAAAAATACTAATACTAATTTTAGATAAAAAAACCCTTTTTTAAACTGCATTTTTTTATTGTTGCTTTTTAATTTTATTGCTTTAAACACTCATTTTTGTCTCAAAATTTAAGTTTGAAGGCAGTTAGAAATCGTTCTAAAGACACTTTTTTCTTCACATTTCCAAAATTTGGACGGGTGGGATTAAAGGCCTAACCCCCCCACCCATCTCAAAATTTTGGGGAGGGGGTGAGTTAACCACCCCTCAACCAAGTCCCGTGCCCATGAATGGTTTCGAATTTTGATGTCAGAAAACTCTTTTATTTGGGCTCGGACTTCTAAACATCAATTAATATTGTACAATCAACAAACTACCGTTAACATAGTTTAAATAGAATTATCTTTTCAAAATTTTAAAAACAGTTTGGAATTTTTTAAGCTGGCTATACTCAAAACAGTGTGAAAATAAATTTTAAAAAAATTTAAAAATACCGATTTTCAGAATTTTCCTAATACTGGGACCCCTAAACGTTAACCGAGGACTATAACATAATTTATACTAACAGTTTTGTTCACGTATCCTTCCCAGATGTAAAATTTTAAACACATCTAACCATAGCTGGGTAGCCTCTCGAATTTTGGGGGAGGGGTATACCCGACTCCCCGAATTTGGGGGGGGGGTTGTCCCAAAAATTTTTTTTGGGTATACGCCAAATACCCCATTTTTAGCGTTTTTAGTACTGGGACCCCGCAAATTTTAGGGGGGGGTGTCGGCTATAGTCAGGATTTTTTTTTGGGGTATAACCCCCTGCCCACCTATGCATCTAACATACTGACGAACTGACCCTATCTTAACCTCCTAACAGCATTTTTTGAACCTAAGCCCTAAAAAGCCCCACAGGTTGTCCACCAATAGTGACAGGAAAAAGACTCACGTGACCGCCAGTGACTCCTCTGGCGATAATTGTGACTTTGTGCAGGGGCTGGGCGTCTTTGGTGTACAGGGATACCAAGGTGTGACCGGCTTCGTGGTAGGCGGTGTTTAGATTTTCGTCTTCGTCAGGGATTCGGTTTTTTCTAGCTGGTCCTAAATTATCACAAACAATAATTTAATTACTAACTAATAAAGGTTAAGACAAAATTAAAATAAAATTCATAAAACGACAGCCAAAGTAACAACAAACAAACAATGCAAAATAATAATGTTATAACGACGATGACCTGTGCACGGTACGTAAAAGGTCTTCTTCAAAAATAAAAAAATACTTAAATATATGCCACATTTTTGACTCTATTTTTTTGCAATTTAAACCTATTTTGACAAATTTAAGTTACTTAAATCTATTTTAACAAAAATTTCGTTATTTTAAGCCCTTTTCTCCTTTTTTCGCCTTTTTTGCACATCCTCGGGTTAAAAAAATTGCTTTCCCACACCGCCGTTAAAGCAAGCGTCGTAAAGGCAAGCAGTGCACAAGTTTGACAACGGGACTGTAGTCAGTAATTCACGTTTTGGCAACCTCCAACTTTAAACAGTAAAATCGTTGGATAAGAATGTTAATGAATTACTTAAACTTAACGGTTGCATTTTGGAAATACACATACCAATCAATCAGACCTGTGCACTACCCCACCCCCTCCCCTGGGGTTTACGGGGGAGGCAATTCCAAAACGGAGGGCACGGGGGGCAGGCAACTTTTTTGAAACGTGGGGGCAATAAAAGGGGGAGGGGCAAGCAGAGGAGAAAAAAAGAGAAAAAAAGAAAGAAAAAGGGAAAAAAGGGACAAAAAAGCGAAGATAAGGTAAAACTAGGTCTAAAATGTTTTAAAATACATTGAAATAGAGTATAGACTGCAAAAATTTCGCGATGATGACGTCATAATAGGTAAAAAATGGCGTCATAATTTTTGGGTACTTTTTCATTCTTTGAAAGGGGGTGGGGATAAAACGGGGGGCGGAAATCCTCCAATAAAGCGGGGGGAATATTCAGACCGTGCTCACAGGTTTGTACCAATGCAATTTGAAAAATAAAACACACATACCAAATTAATAAAAAAATATATATATCAAAAATTAGGAAAAAAAAAACAACAAATGTCAAAAAAAGGCTATATAACTTCAAAAAATTTCTTTATAATTATATATCACCGCCGTATCCAGGGTTTCATTTGAGGAAGGATATAATATATACCTAAAGGAAAAAAACAAAATGCTCCAGGGAGGTCTGTTAGAAGGGCTTGCCAGAGGTGTTAGGAGGAGCACACCGGAAGTCTGAAAAAAAAAGTAGGGCTAGCTCGGGGGCTTCGGGGTCCGCAGAGCTCTCCCAACTAACGGGAAGGTCGGGGGGGGGGGGGCGGCAGCCCCCAGGAAATTTTTTTAGAAGCATGTCAAAAAACTATTATTCCCCTGCCCACCTATGATTGGAAACTTTTTTTCAAATTCGCTAATTTAACATTCTCCATCAAGCAAGCAATATTTAAAGTGCTGAGCACAAATATCTAAAAGTTTACATGGCACTCATCGCTCAACTAACAGTTAAAATTTTTGCACTTCACACGAAGTCTTTATTTAAAAGTTCACAAAAAAAAATTCCCGCCCCCTAAAAAAATTTTAGTTTTAAGGAATATAAAAAAAAAAAAAGAATTCATCTTAATTACAAAATATTAAAAAACTTGAAAGGTATAACAATAAAGGAAAAAAAAATGATTTAATTTTTAGATCGTTTATCCATTTAAAGCGTGATTTTATCGCTTTAAATTTTAAAAAATTATGTTGCTTAAAACCGTTACTAAAAATTTAATTTATTATTTTATAGTTTTTAGTTAAAACATGAATATGCCTTGATTATTGCACACCATAATCCGTTGAAATTAGAAAACTACTATAATCCACAAACATGGAAAAACTCCTATACCATACTTAGCGCGTAGCGAGGTAATTTTGCTTTTTTGACTATTAATATGCTTTTGGAAGGCATCAGGAAAGTTTCTGTATTAGTATTGAAGAAAAAATTTTTTTTTCTCCCAAAATTTAAAAAACGTAAGGGTTTTCCCTCACGAAAAAATCCGGCTTTGCCGGATTTCGGAGAGGGGGGGGCGGCCGCCCCCTACTGCGTAGGTATTATTATGGGTGAACACTGCATGCAGTGAACACTCTAGCGGTAAAGAGTGCCAACGTTATTAATGTTGGACGAAGAGTCTCAACCATAGGTGTGAAACTTTTTCGCCCCTCCTGGCTTGTCTTAGCGCCTGCCCTTTGCATAATCTGCATAGGGAAGATAAGTTTCAGGTAATGCAACAACAACAACAACAAAATGCTGACTTCCCTTTACTTTTGGTTAGAAAACCGCGCAACAAAGTCTTAGAAGTACTAAATTATACTAAACAATGTCTTATCAGCTGCGTTGCGTGCAACCCATACTTATGTACATTAAACGACAGTGTAGTAATCGTATGCAAACTATGTGAAATTCGTAAATTGTTTCAGGCTGCCATAAGGGCTGCCGCAGATGGGATGGATGACGTAGATATGACTCATTTAGAAGAAGCCAGAGATAAAGTACTCATGGGTATGTTATAGTTACACAGAATATCATAACTATTCTTTATTGTTTATTTTTTTATAAATTTGCGAAACATAAAACTATTAATTTATTACTGTGTTCATCAAAAAACATGCATAATCATGGCCGTATCCAGGGAGATAAGGAAATATTAATATTACTCACACTCAAATTCTGAGAAAACAAACAATTTTGTAAGGGTTTGGTTGGTTTTAAGGGTTCCACCCTTTGGTTTTTACATAAAAAATTTAAAAAATATTTTTTCACATCAAAGTTTTCCTGGGACATATTTAATGCATAAAAACGCAAAAAAAAATCAAAAATTTTCTGTTTCGCAGACATTGTTCTGTATTGATAAAATAGGTACTAATTTCTAGATTTTACTTAATTGGTGAATAATGATTAATATTTGTAGCAAAAAGTCCAATAAGTTGTTTCTAAATAACATTACTACATTCAGTTATTCGGTTAAAAAATATTAATTGCATTTTATTCCTCAACCACTTTACAATTACCATGGTCATGCTGATAATCGCCTGCTCAAGACTGAGGCAGCCACCCCCACCCCCAAATACGGTGAAGCCAGATTTTTTTTAGGGGAGGACGTTTACTTTACGTTTTTTTATGAATTTTGGGAGGGAAAAGAATTGTTTTAATATTAGTTGAGAAACATTCCTGATACATTCCAAAAGTATAAAATAAAGATAAAAACCCAAAACTTTCCCGCTAGGCGCTAAGTATGGTATAGGAGTTTTTCCATGTTTGTGGATTATAGTAGTTTTCTAATTTCAACGGATTATGGTGTGCAATAATCAAGGCATATTCATGTTTTAACTAAACTATAAAATAATAAATTAAATTTTTAGTAACGGTTTTAAGCAACATATTTTAAATTTAAAGCGATAAAATCACGCTTTAAATGGATAAACGATCTAAAAATTAAATCATTTTTCCTTTAGTTATACCTTACGTTTTTTAATATTTTGTAATTAAATCAAATTATACTTCCTTAAAACTAAAATTTTTCGAATTTAACTTGCAAATAAAGACTTTGCGTGAAGTGCAAAAATTTTAACTGTTGGTTGAGCGATGAGTGCCATGTAAACGTTTAGGTACTCGTGCTCTACACTGCAAAATATTGCTTGCTTCATGGAGAATGTTAAATGAGCGAATTTGAAAAAAAGTTTCCAATCATAGGTGGGCAGGGGAATAATAGTTTTTTGACATGCTTCTAAAAAAATTTCCTGGGGGCTGCCGCCCCCCCCCCCCCCCAGACCTCCCGTTAGTTGGGAGAGCTCTGCCGCCCCCAAACCCCCCGACTAGCCTACTTTTATAAGACTACAAGTATGCTCTCCTAACACCTCTGGCAACCTTCTAACAGACCTCCCTGGAGCATGTTTTTTTCCTTTAGGTATATATTATATCCTTCCTCAAATGAAACCCTGGATACGGCGGTGATATATAATTATAAAGAAATTTTTTGAAGTTATATAGCCACATGTTGTTCCATTTTTTTGATATATATATTTTATTAATTTGGTATGTGTGTATTTTCAAATTGCATTGGTACAAACCTGTGCACGGTCTGAATATTCCCCCCGCTTTATTGGAGGATTTCCACCCCCCCCCGTTTTATTACCCACCCCCCCCCTTTCAAAAAATGAAAAAGTACATGACGTCATTTTTGACATATAATGACGCCATCATCGCGAAATTTTGCATTTTTTAGCATATTTTAATGCATTTTAAGACCTTTTTTACCTTAATTTCGCTTTTTTGTTCCTTTTTTCCCTTTTCCCTTCTTTTTTTTCTTTTTTCTCCTTTTTTTTTCTTTCTCCCCTGTTTGCCCCTCTCCCGTTTTATTGCCCCCCTCATTTCAAAAAAGTTGCCTGCCCCCCGTGCCCTCCGTTTTGGAATTGCCTCCCCCGTAAACCCCAGGGGAGGGGGTGGGGTAGTGCACAGGTCTGATTGATTGGTATGTGTATTTCCAAAATGCAACCGTTAAGTTTAAGTAATTCATTAACATTCTTATCCAACGATTTTACTGTTTAAAGTTGGAGGTTGCCAAAACATTAAGTTTGAATTATTGACTACAGTCCCTTTAGTCAAACTTGTGCACTGCTTGCCTTTACGACGCTTGCTTTAACGGCGGTGTGGGAAAGCAATTTTTTTAACCCGAGGATGTGCAAAAAAGGCGAAAAAAGGAGAAAAGGGCTTAAAATAACGAAATTTTTGTTAAAATAGATTTAAGTAACTTAAATTTGTCAAAATAGGTTTAAAATTGCAAAAAATAAGTCAAAAATGTGGCATATTTTTAAGTATTTTTTTATTTTTGAGAGGAGGCCTTTTACGTACCGTGCACAGGTCATCGTCGTTATAACATTATTATTTTGCATTGTTTGTTTGTTGTTACTTTGGCTGTCGTTTTATGAATTTTATTTTAATTTTGTCTTAACCTTTATTAGTTAGTAATTAAATTATTGTTTGTGATAATTTAGGACCAGCTAGAAAAAACCGAATCCCTGACGAAGACGAAAATCTAAACACCGCCTACCACGAAGCCGGTCACACCTTGGTATCCCTGTACACCAAAGACGCCCAGCCCCTGCACAAAGTCACAATTATCGCCAGAGGAGTCACTGGCGGTCACGTGAGTCTTTTTCCTGTCACTATTGGTGGACAACCTGTGGGGCTTTTTAGGGCTTAGGTTCAAAAAATGCTGTTAGGAGGTTAAGATAGGGTCAGTTCGTCAGTATGTTAGATGCATAGGTGGGCAGGGGGTTATACCCCAAAAAAAAATCCTGACTATAGCCGACACCCCTGAAAATTTTAGGGGTGCAAGTACTAAAAACGCTAAAAATGGGGTATTTGGCGTATACCCGAGAAAAAGTTTTGGGACAACCCCCCCCCCCCAAATTCGGGGAGTCGGGTATACCCCTCCCCAAAATTAGAGAAGGCTACCCAGCTATGGTTAGATGTGTTTAAAATTTTACATCTGGGAAGGATACGTGAACAAAACTGTTAGTATAAATTATGTTATAGTCCTCGGTTAACGTTTAGGGGTCCCAGTATTAGGAAAATTCTGAAAATCGGTATTTTTAAATTTTTTTAAAATTTATTTTCACACTGTTTTGAGTATAGCCAGCTTAAAAAATTCCAAACTGTTTTTAAAATTTTGAAAAGATAATTCTATTTAAACTATGTTAACGGTAGTTTGTTGATTGTACAATATTAATTGATGTTTAGAAGTCCGAGCCCAAATAAAAGAGTTTTCTGACATCAAAATTCGAAACCATTCATGGGCACGGGACTTGGTTAGAGGATGGTTAATTCACCCCCTCCCCAAAATTTTGAGATGGGTCGAGGGGTTAGGCGTTTAATCCCACCCGTCCAAATTTTGGAAATGTGAGAAATATCTCTCGAGACCACTTTCTAACTGCCTTCAAACTTAAATTTTGAGACAAAAATGAGTGTTTAAAGCAATAAAATTAAAAAGCAACAATAAAAAAATGCAGTTTAAAAAAGGGTTTTTTTATCTAAAATTAGTATTAGTATTTTTCCTTTAAAATCGAAAAACGACATTGGTAAAATGCGCTCCAGAAAAAAAATATGGGTAAAATAAATGCGTTTCTAGGATTTTAACCCCTCTCCTCCTCCCCCTTCCGCTATTCCTCCCTCCCACTCCAGACCAGCTTGCCCATGTAGGTCCGAAAGTAGTGAGCTGTACTAGATTTGAAACTGTGTCCATTCTACCCTCAATACCTCACTCAATCGACAATCACCTATTGACCTTACATTATCACATAGAGTGTCTTACTTCTAAAAAAAATCAAAATAAACAAGAATTTGTCTCATAGTAATGGTGTTTATGCCGGATAAAGACAACCAAAGCCATATTTTTGTATAGTATTTTAATTTTGATGTGTAAAATATCTCTTATGCACGCTCTTAAAGTCGTTGACTGGACATTATCATTTCACTTTATAAGGTCTCGTATATCTGAAATACCAGCACAACAAAAAGTGTCACATATTGTTCGATAGAAATTTTCAATAGACAACTCGTATTAAGCAGGCGTATTTATCAGGCGTCGTACTTCTGAAATGTCAACACAGCCTGATTGATCTTATTTAGACGGCGTTTATGCCGGAGAAGGACTACCAGAACCAGACTAAGGCCCAGTTTCTGGCATCCCTGGACGTGGCGATGGGCGGTCGGGCGGCGGAGGAGCTGATTTTCGGCAGCGATAAAGTGACCACTGGGGCCGCCTCGGATCTCAATGTAGCCTCAGAAATAGCCTCCAGCATGGTAAAAACATTCGGCATGAGCGATAAGGTGAGTATTATTATCTTCAATACTTTTGTTTAACCTGACATTTGACATATCAAAAGTCATAGGGTTGTCAAAGGTGCATTTAAGATTATAGCAGGCAGCATAAACTCAAAGATTCGTGATAAGCGAAATCAAAATTATATAATGATAATGGAAAAAAGGTTCAACTTCTGTATAAAACGCGGTGCCGTGCCGGCCATAGGTGGGGAGCTCCCCGGATTTTGAAAGGGAGTAAGACAGCCGAAGGAGGGGGTGTTCAAAAAATTTTTTGGGGTATATATACCTTAAATACCCCGTTTTTAGCTTTTTAGTACTGCGACCACCCTTCCCCCCCAAGTTTAAGGAGGGTTTCCAGGGTACTCCCAAATTTTAGGGGGCGGTGTCGACTATAATCGTGATTTTTGGGGGGTATAACCCCTCAATCCTCCCTCTGCCCCCCTATGGTGTCGCCGTATGCATACTTTCCATTTTAATTAACGCGAATTCGAAGGAAATGGATGCCATTAGTGGCCTATTTTCCGCCAATTGGCGTTATTGAAATAATTTTACTTATTCGCGCGAGTTAGTATTATTTCAAATTACTATAAATTAACTTATGTCATCAAATGGCATACACCTGCGCTACTTTTGATACAAGAGTTGCATATTTTTTGTTATAATTATGTTTTTTATTGATTCTAATATTATAATTTTTGCAGTTTTTGAGTTATGCTAGTGTAATGACATACTTACTTGGTATAAAAAATTGCGGATTTTAAAATGGAGTAGTGGGACAAACCGGTAAATAGCTTCTTTTTATACAGTACTTGAACATTTTTGGTTACATTTATTTTGTTTTATTTTTGGCATGACTAGCAGCTGAAGATTTTCTCCTAGTATGAATGGAATATCTTGATTCTTGAAATTTTTTATGATTAAAATCTATTTGCAATTTCTTAAGCGTAGTAATACAGTGATTCACTATTTTGATTATTTTAAAGCAGAGCTCTGGAACTTAATAAAAAGCTGTATTGAAACAACAGGAATATGCGACACATCACAATAACAATATTATTTATTATACAAAAATAATTATGAATATCTTAAAGGTACGGTACCGAGTCAAACTTTTTGACTTAGATTTTGATTTTTTTTTTTTTGAAACCTTTACTTCTGACCCTAATAACCCACAAAAATTTTTCAACAAAATATCTCCAGTGGCTAAGGAGTTATGACACCAAAAAATGGCGTTTTTTGACAATTTTGTACGTGAAAGATTGCTCAATGAGTATAACAATTTAGTTACAATTTATGCACTCAAAGAAAGCGGCTACTTTCTACTTTAATTTGATACATTGATCGTTAAAATTGGTGTAGTATTTGTCGAGATATTGCGTTTCTCGTACAAAAAACCTTCGATTTTTTCGCTAAAAACACGAAGTGAAGAAAAAAAGGGTTGGGCAAACAAACTTCATAAAATCGCTGCCGTCGTTTGGTGTTTTTAACGAAAAAATCGCGTTTTTTTGTACGGAAAACGCAATATTTTGACAAATACTGCACCAGTCCTAACGATCAAGGTATCAAATTAAAGTAGAAAATGGCCGCTTTCTTTGAGTGCATAATTTGTAACTTAAATTGTTATAGCCATTGAGCAATCTTTCACGTACAGAACTGTTGAAAAACTTCATTTTGGGGGGGTCATAACTCTTGAACCACTGGAAATATTTTGTTAAAAAAATTGTGAGCTATTGGGGGAAGGGTCAAGGTGTTTACAAAAAATTGTCAAAATCGAAGACAAAAAGTTTAGCTCCGCACTGCAACCTTTAAGAAAATGATTTGAATTATATTAATTGCTCTGATCATGAGGCAAACTGTGGAAAATATTTTTCAAATCAATATTGTTCTAATTAATAAAAAGTATTTTTTATCTGTGCGTTTGAAAAAATTTTAAAAAATAGTGTTTAGGTTGGTTTGAGACACTTTGAATCACCAGAAAGAAATCCTTTTATGACTTCCCAGGACACAATTAGCCCAAACACAGCGGACGCCATCGATACGGAAATTAAACGGTTGCTTCAAGTAATTTTTTTAAAATTCAAACTAATAATTTTAGTTTTATTGGATTTACTATGTTTATTTTGTGGTTGTTATTGCATAACCTGCACTGTTGATCACGTTAATTGCATGGAACGATAATTTCAGAAGGAAATGAAAACAATTTTACGGGCCTTATAGTTCAAGACACTTAATCCAACACGGGTAAAAATGTTGGCAAACCTCTCATTTTAAATTCTCTCCACAAAGTTTTTGGATGCCCACACATTTTAGTACATGGAAGTCTGGAAATGCGCAGTCTGGAAATGCGCCCCGCTTTATTGGAGGATTTGAACCCTCCACCACCGTTTGATTGCCCCCTCCCCTTGCCCAAAAATGAAAAAGTACCCAAAAAATTATGACGCCATTTTTGACCTATGATGAGGCCATTATTTCGAAATTTTTTGCAGTTTTTAGCCTATTTCAATGCAGTTTAAGCTATTATAGACCTATTTTTACCTTATTTTGGCTTTTTTGTCCTTTTCCCCCCTTTATTCCTTATTTTTTTTTCTTTTTTTCTTTTTTTTTCTTTCTCCCCTGCTTGCCCCCCCATTTGCCCTCCCCCGTTTAAAAAAAGTTGCCCCCCGTTTTGCCCCCCCCAATAAAATCCCCCGGGGGGCAGTGCACAGGTCTGAGGACGGCGTTAAGGTTGGTTCATACTTATGACAAAACGTCCTTTGGACAAAATCCAAAGGACAAAAGTCCTTTTGACTTTGTCCAAAAAACAAATACAGCGTCAAAACGTCCTTTGAACTTTGTTTTTTGGACAAAATCCAAAGGACAACGTGTTCATACTTTTTTGTCCTTTGGGCTTTTCCCTTTGGACAAAGTCTAAAGGACAAATTTTAAGTAGCATTCATACTTCGTCCAAAGGAAAAAGTCCAAATGACATTTTGGTTTGTCCAAAGGACGTTTTGGCTTTTTTTAAAAATCCAAAAGACGTTTTGTCATAATTATGAACCAGCCTTTACTCTGATTTAACATCTTTTAATCCGTTTACAGTCAGGTTTAACTTTGTATTTGGTTTTTTTGTGTATTATAAAAGTAGATTAAAAGCAAATTTGCCTAAAACTCACTCACCTCACTTTATTTAATGTCCGTAGGAAAGAAACTAATCATTAATTTATTCTCACAATGCCAGTGGTACAAGCGAAATCCGAATTTTTTTAATTTTTTGGTTTTCCGAAAAAAGTCCTAAATCTCATACTATTAAGCTGCATTCTTCTTCTGTTTGCTGTTGTGGCACAGATTCTTGCTTCGGTTAAGTCCATAGATGAACAAGGGGGGGAGTAGGTGGGGTCCACCCCCCCGTAGCCTCGAAATTTTGCCCCCTCCCCTAGAAAAAATTCCAGGGACCCCCCTTCCCCCAAATTTTCGAATTTCTTACCCCTGACCCCCCTCTAGATTTTGAAATCTGACGCCTCTCCCCTCTCGAGAAAATTTTAAGTACTTTTTTTACTTAATTTCCTTCCACAAACGAATTTTTAACACAAATTCTTGTTTTTACACCCTTTTTATACCTAAATATCGCTTTTTATTCAATAAACTGTAGTATTATCTTATAAAAAAACCATTATTAAGGCTTTAATGGTTTAAAAGTATTTTGCTTCGGAAATTGGACGCCACCTGACCCCCCTCTAGGTTTTAAAATCTTCCACTCCGGGTCGACACCCCCCCCCCCTAGAAAGCTAGGGGGTGGGTTCGACCTCCCTAGATTTTGAAATGTCATTTACCCGGGGTAAACGCCCCCTAGCTTTTTGACCATAGATGAACACGGTCAAAAAGCCAGAGGGGGAGTGTTTCCGGTAGATGACTTTTCAAAATCTAGGTGAGGGGGTCCCCCGGGGTCGAGCCCCCTAGCTTTTTAGGGGGGGGGTGGCCCCCGGGGTGCGAAATTTTGAAATCTAGAGGGGGGGTTAGGTGGGGTCTGGTGTACCAAAGCAAAACAGTTTTAAACCATAATAACTTTAATAATAGTTCTTTTTATCGGATAATACTACAATTTATTGTATAAAAAGCGATAATTAGGAATAACAAGGGTGTAAAAACATGAATTTGTGATAAAAATTGACGTTTTTGCAAGAAAATTTAGAGAAAAAAGTACTTAAAATTTTCTCGAGAGGGAAGGGGGGGGTCAGATTTCAAAATCTAGAGGGGGGTCAGGGGTGAGAGATTGAGAAATTTGGAGATGAGGGAGGGCATCCATGGATTTTTTTCTGGGGGGGGCAAAATTTTGAGGCTGGGGGTGGACCCCACCCTACCCCCCCCCCTTGTTCATCTATGGTTAAGTCCATTCTTCGCTGTTCTTTTGGCTGCTAGGAAATGTTCCAATTTAACCTTCTGATCCATGATCTTCATTAGGAGCGGCAGAACTGCGACAGACTTGTCAGCAATGATGATGCAGGGACTTCCGTCACGCTTTTCTCCTAGCCGTTTAATGACGACATCATCTGAGTAGATAATGCTGGCTGGCTGCAAGCATCCCGCGTAGAAAATTTACAGAGAAACCACCACAAGTTCCTCTGTAACCCTCCTCTTTTATCCTTGCTTGGAACAGGCACTGTATAAACAGTGGCGGAGTTAAGGTGCATTCATCCACTGGTTCCCGAAATAAAAAAACAGGCCCGCTATTTTCATGTCATGCCAAGTTGGGCCGGACCCATATTTACAATTAAAAAAATAACAGCGATGACATTTTTTGCGCAGATTTAAGGATAGAAAAATTTTAATCTTTCTAAACCTTTTTATAAAAAAATTATTTCAACGTGGTGATGTTTTAGGAATCTTATGACAGAGCGAAAGATATTTTACGAAGCCGTTCCAAAGAGCACAAACGACTGGCGGAAGCGTTGCTGGAATTCGAAACACTAAGCGCTGAGGAAGTGCAAAGGGCAATAGCCGGACAGAAAATCAAAGGCTGAATTTACAATTTTTAGCTCATGGGAGTGAAGTGAATTAAAGGAAGTATTAATTCATAAACTGGAGTTTTATGAAACAATGAACTTGAAGAAAATTACATCGTTGCGCTCAAAAATCATTCTTCTATTAATATTTTAGTTGAGTATTGGCTGGTTTGGAACTATAAACGCTGAGCAACTCTATTGGCTAAGCCTATCCAAGTGATTTGTTTGATAGTATTTTTTTAATTTTGTAATACAAGAAGCTTTTATAATTATTAACGATTCTTGTTCAGTCCTTTTTACGGTGAATTCTCGAATCAAAAACGGTAAGAAAATAAAACCGAATAAAATTTTTCCATTAAGTGTGAATTTTTCAGAAATCATCGGCGTTTAAAAATTTATTTTAATTAACTGTATTCACGAAACCGGCGAGGCCCTCGTCAAGTCATGTGCATCTTTTTGACAGTGGAATGAGTGCTTTTTGGTGTGAACTAAATACAGATTTAATTCACATATTACTTGTAAAATAAATTAACTTTGATCGAAATTTCTATTTCAATCAACTTACAAGTAGTTTTGTTTGTTTTTAAAGAAAAGCCTAAAAAACTCACTCCATTGTCATAAAGGCACGCGGGAAGGCCTTGCCGAGTTCGTGAATACGACTGTATATTATTTAAAAAAATTTTTGAAGTTCACCGGGTCTGGATCAGAATTGTCGATGAAAATTTGTCAAATGTATAATAATTTTTAAATACATTTAATAGAACCAGAAATAATAAAGATGATACCGCCGACTGGGAAACTAAGTAATTAAACCACTCACAAGGATGAGACTCAGTTTACTGACGGAGAAAAAGTTGCATAGTAGTATTGAATTAAACATCATTGAAAATCATTGTTCATGATGTCTGAGGCTTGGTGGTTTTTTTTTATTCAAGCATTTACTCAACAAACAAAATCATTTTTGTAATCAATTAGAATGTTACAAAAGATCTCAAAATAAGAAGTTTTGGTAATAGAAAAAAGGAAAAAAAATTATAAGCATAGATGAACACGGTCAAAAGGCTAGGGGGTGTTTACCCCGGGTAAATGAAATTTCAAAATCTAGGGGGGACCTAGGGGGGGTCGAACCCCCCCTAGCTTTCTAGGGGAAGTCGACCCGGGTTGGAAGATTTTGAAATCTAGAGGGGGGTCAGGTGGGTCCATTTCCGAAATCAAAATCTAGGGGACCTAGGGGGGTCGACCCCTAGCTTTACTAGGGAGTCACGGTTGAGATTTTGATCTAGAGGGGGTCGGTGGGGTCTTTTCGACATACTTTTACATTTGTTTATATAGTTTTTTTAAGAACATTTTTAGTGATCAATTAAATGCGATATTTAATTTTTTTATATAATATAATTATTAATAAAACATATTGTTACAAAAGATAACATGATTTGGAAACAAAATGAAGAAGTTTTGGTAATAGAAAAAGTAAAAATCGAGGGGGGGGGGGGGTGTAAATTGGGGGGGGTGGAAAAAAAGAAAAAGGGGGGGGGGGGGGGCCCCGGGGTTTTTTTCGGGGGGGGGGGGGGGAATAATGAGGCGAGGCGGGGGGCCCCGCCCCCCCCCCCCCCTTGTTCATCTATGATTATAAGTATAATGAAATATATACTAGTAATGTTCCTACCCTCCAATCTCATGCTCCGGAGCTCCAGCCATTTAAAACGGATTGAGCTCCGGAACTCCGGAGCTCCGCCACTTAAATCAACAATTTTAAGCTAATTTAAGCTTAAACTACACTTAAAGTTATTTTATTCGCATTTTTTTAGACGTTTTTAATATTTCCAACGTTTAAAAAATTTTTGAAAAAAAATTTTGACAAAATAATCTGTGGCATCACTCTTTAATTATTGACGAATTTAGTGAGCAACTACGGTGGAACTCCTTAGCTTCGGGGCACATCACTAATATACATAATTAGCTTTTTTTTAATTGAAAGTTTGGGTGAAGTTTATTGTCAAAAGCATACATGGGCAAGTTGGTCCGGAGTGGGGGGGGTTTAAACCCCAAATTAGGGGGGTTTAAATCCCAGAAACGCAAAATACCCATATCTTTTTTTTTCTGGAGTGCATTTTACCCATATCGTTTTTCAATTTCAATGAAAAAATAGGTAAAAAACGCTAATTTTAGGTCAAAAAGGCCTTTTTATTGCAGTGTTGAGCTTTTTACTATTTAAAACATTCATTTTGACCTTAAAACTTAGTTTGGAGGTAGTTAGAAGTCATTTTAAAGACATTTTTTTTCTTCATTTTTCCAAAATTGGAGGGTTAACTTTTTCTCCCCCCCCCACTTCTGAATGGGGGGTTAAACCTCCCTTCTCAGAATTTGGGGAGGTTAACCCCCCAACCCCCCGTGCCCATGTATGGTCAAAAGTGAATAGTTGCTGTTGAAATAAATTTCATTTCAACCCTTTTTTATACTTAAATAACGGTACTGAAATACTAAATTATTTTTTGTATTATCCAGTGTCAACAAAAATTAATAAAAAGTTTTATAGTTTAAGTTAATTGTTGGTTATATACACACTGAAAATTTAATAAAAATTTGTCATTAAGCATCATAAAATACTCAACACCTACTACTTAGACCTCCCGGACGACATTTTTATTACAAACATGCAATAATGAAAAGAATTGCGCATAGTAGCAAGTTTTTGGTAACAAATAAATAAAATATTTTATTTGGTTTGACTGTTTGAAACTTTTGGAAAGCTTGCAATTCGAACTGTTTAAATAAAAACTCTAGGTAATTTTCTCAAAAATGCATACATACAAAAAAGAATCGTTTGAATAAATTTTTTTAAAGCTAACTTATATGTTATTAAAAATTTTAAAAAATTCTAATTCTAAAATGCCTTGTGTTTCGTCAATTTTTGAAAAGAATTTTTGAGCTTTGTGTGTTTTTTTTTCAAAACAAAAGATTTGCTCTGAAAGCTGTTCTGAACGCAAAATTATATTATTAGTTATTTTTTGATATGGGCAAAAATTTTTGAACGCAAAAAGTCGCTAAAATCGGCGAAATATAGCTTATCACTATTTTTTTACTGTTTTAACATAAGCTTTTTTTGTGCACACTTTTGATTTTTTTTAGAATAGCACAAAAATTTTGGATTTTAATTAAATTTTCTTTATTCCGCGAAATAAGGTCAGTGAAAAGCGAGTCAAATGAAAATTGCATTTTTACTAGTAATGTTCTCCGGAGCGGAGTTCCGCTTTTATACTTATTTCATAAATAAAGAGTCATGGCATATATTATTTTGTCAAAATTTTTTTGTCCACTAAATTTTTCCAAAACTTATTTAAAATAATAAAAAAGTCCTAAAAATGCAGCTAGAGTAGTTTAAAAATGTATTTTAAGCTTAAATAAGCTTCAAATCGCTCATTTAAGGGGCGGAGCTTCCTCGGCTTAAATTTAAATGGCCGAAGCTCCAGAGCATGATATTGAAGGGGTAGTTGTGTGTGCTGTCCAGGGATGGGGGGGTTGGGTTGGAGTATCTCTGTACATTTTTTTCTACGCGGGATGCCTTCATTTATCTTCATCGATGATGTCGTCGTTAAAGGCTCGGAGAGGTGACGGAAGTCCCTGCACTACAATTGCTGAAGACAAGTCTGTCGGGGGGGGGGAGTGGGGAATTTTTTAAATTAACTTCAAACTTTTGTCATGTTCGAATAATGATCGTCATAGGTGGTCAGTTTTAAAATTATAGATGGAGGTTACTGGGAAAAAATTCAGAAATTTCGGAGGAGGGGGACCCAGCATTTTTCTAAGAAAAGGGGTTTGTGCTTTTTCGTCGTATTTAATCCTTAATATTCAATAATCCTTCTTAATTCTTAATAATCAATAATCCTTCTTCATTTCCCACCTACTAATAATGGTTGCTTCCAGAGGTGGGCAGCCAGCCCCGGATTTTTTTTGGGGGGGGTATACCCGAAATTTTGAAGGGGGGAGTGTCCCAAAAAAATTTTTTGAGTATACCTCAAACAAATACCCCATTTTTAGCGTTTTTATTACTGGGATTCCCCAAATTTTAGGGGGAGGGGTGCCCGGGGTACCCCCAAATTTTAGGGGGGGTGTCGGCTATAGTCGTGATTTTTGAGAAATATAACCCCCCAACCCCCCCTCTGCCCACCTATGGTTGCTTCTATAGGCACCTTGCACTGGTTTATACATGAAGTATGCAATATACATAAGCGTCACCATAATGGATAATTACCGTATTACCTACTTATCTTTCGTAGTATGCAGATCAACTGATCGAAAGCGCGCGAAATTTCGATCGGTTGATCTGCATACTACGAAAGATAAGTAGGAGATAAGGTAATTATCCATTATGGTGACTCTCTATGTTTACTGTATACTTCATGTACAAACTGAGTACCAGTGCAAGGTGCCTCTAAATTTTTTATTTTGCGCGAAGTGGTTTTACGGCACGAGAAAAAAAAATTTTAAAAAATTTATTGCATTCATTTTCATTCCCTTATGCGGCAGTCTTATTAATTTACAATATATATTATTTTTTATTTTCATTGGAATGGATTTATCGGCGGTAAATATAAGTGTTTTTTCAGGATGCGACCCCCGAACAACAAATCCAAAACACTTAAAACATGACTGCTACATTGCATACGTGTACTGTTATTTTGAATAAACTCTAAGCTAAATAAATACTATCAATTTCAGCTTCTGGTACCGGGTTATTTACTGTATTCATTTTTAGCCTCTCCCCCTGCACCTTGCTATTTCGTTTCTGATCACGCATTTTTCTCTTCGTCTATTGCAACTGATTGTTTCGCAAGACGTGGGGCAACATCCCAATTTCCCTTTTTCACAAATCCCGCATTTAGTTCCTCTCGGGCAGACATACTTACTGCAAAAAACGTCTTTATTATCTGACAGACTGCAATTGGGCCGCTTCTCGCAGGAAAATTCCTCCGTATTTCTGTAGTCGATTTGGCACACGGTGCATTTTCTCTGACATTTTCCGGTGCAGACGGCCCCCGTACACACGAGGAGCGCTCGGGTACAGTTGTTTTCGTGGTATAATTCGTTGAGGTTTCTGATTTCTGTGTAGTATTCGTAGTGGCATCCTGTGGGCGCTGCGATCAACATGAATAGCGGACACGGTTCTTTGCGTATGAAAGTGACTCGTTCCTGACAGCAACCCAGCTAACAATAAAAATAATTGTTTTTGTATATTTTTTCAACCTATACATATTTTATGCCCAAAACAAAAAGAAAATGTACGACTGGACACTAAATTTTTCACCAAACATACATAGAAACATAAACCAACATAGAAAAGTAGCAAATGCACGACACGACATTGTGCAACTTATGCACATACTTTACATACATCGTTTATGAGCGAGAAAAAAATTAATAAAAAAGGTTTTGAAAAAAATAAGAGTGCAAGCTATGGTCACGCAATGACATATATATTTTTCTAATTATATGTTATATATTTTGATGTCACATCTCCACTTCTAAGTCCAATCAATTAATCAATACATTTTTATTTTGTCATTATATAAACAGAAAATACAATTTAAAGACAATACACGCGGTAGTGTCACTTCGCGTATAGTTTATATAAGTTCCTTTAAAAAATAATACTTTTATACGCTGTAACTCAAAGCCAGATTTCAGTAGTATTTAGCAAGCGAGATTTCCTGTTGTTAAAAAAAAACTTTGTTTACAAACATTTTTAATAAACATACACGTCAAAATTGCAAAATGTATTGATGTAATTTATAATTCAAGTACGCCCAGATGTACGCAATAAAGCGAGTTTTTGACAACAATAATGGATAATACATGATTGGTGGAACCTGTAAGCGTCAGCGATTGTTCTAGACGTTGTACCTCCCGATAATCACCATCAATCTACCGATCAAACCACGGTAAAGCGAAAACCACTGGATGTTTATGGCCCACTAAATGTAACATCCAAAAATACCAGGCGAATGAGCCTTTTTTCCTTTTTTTCACAAAAATGAGTAATAAAAACTTGAGCATGCTATGTTCACCTTCAGTACGTAATCCACTGTGGTTACTACAGGTTGCACCATCACTCGTTGATTTTACAAATCGGATTTTTACGGCGTCATATTTTCTAATTTTTAAAACTATTACGTTACTATTTATTTATTTATTAGTATTATTTTTATTTTTATTATTACTGTAATGTTTAAGTATTAATGAGAATAAAATATTATAATAATAAATTCTGCTGCAAAAAGTCTAATAGACGTTAAAAAAGAATCTTACTTGTAATGTAAATATAAAAACGTATATGTACATTGGCAATGGTTTCAATTCCATAGTTTCGCAATATTTAAAATAAAAAACTATTGAAAAACAGATTTTCTGTCAAAAATTTAGTTGCAAATTTTGTTTTGTAAAAATCTATAATAGTGTAAAATAAAAACTTTTAGAGTACCCGCAGCTTTTATCAAAAATTTTAAAACCAGAATCACAAAACCGGAAAATTTTTTCTTTTACTTTTTGATTTATCGTTTATAACACAAAAAATTTATAACACAAAAAAATATAACACAAGAAATAAAATTAAAATATCCGATTAATTTTAACATAAATTATGAAACAAAATCTATTCTTAAAGCTTTTTTCAAAAAGTTTTATAAAAAGTAAAAACCATAGAAGTGTATAATATATTTTGCGAATTTTAAACGGTTTGTTATTTGAAATTTTTTTGTGTTTGACACTTAGAACCGGTTCTACAGAACCCGATAAAATTTCACCGAAACTTTTTGTTTTTATTTGTGAACTTAAAACATTCATTTCACTGAAATTTTAAAAAATGCCGAAAACAGAATTTTTAAATAATCATTTTATAGAATGAATATTAATGTCTGTAATTAAATCCTTCATTATGTTTAAAAAAACATACAAAAGGGTTGTTGCAAATTCACAAAGCGTTATTTATTTAGATTCTTCATTTTTCCATCAAAAAATTTTACACCAAAAAGGCGGTAAACCAAAAATATATTCTATTTAAATTTTCTCATTAATTCATAAATTTTTAATGAAACTCAGTAAAAAAAATTAATGCTAAGTACCGTGAGCCGTTTATTTGTTTATAAACAATCACGACGATTAATTTAATGTACACAAAGGTCTCGGGAAGAAACGGAAATAATTCGTATATAACGGTAGTTAACTAAAAAAAACATGAGTAAAAAAATATAGAAAACCGTTTATTTTACAAAAATGTTGAAAAAAGAGCAAAACTTTTCGGTTTTCTAAACTTTTATGCTAATTTTTTTTAGTTCACCAACGTCGTATACCAATTATATTTAATTCTTCTCGAGACCTTTGTGTACATTGAATTCACCGTCGTGATTGTTCATAGAAAACATACATTTTCAATCAGTCGGCTTGTGCACCTCAAAATTAAGCAAATTTCGTCCCAAAAAAGGGTTCGGATTCGGATTCGTCGTTTGGGTAAACGCTGTCTTCCTGTCTGACATGTCAAATTGATTCAATTCAGCTTCTTAAAATTATATTAAAATAAGATGAAACATTAACGCTGTGCGTAAATTTAATAATTTGTTTTGAATAGCTTTCTGTGTTTGCTTGATCCATTTATTTATAAAAAGATATTGCTTCACCGAAAAATTGGCTAGCTTCGCAGCTAAAGCTAAAAAAGCTAAAAAAGCTTATAACACTTAAATCTAAAGTTCCAGTCGTTCATACAGAGATAAAAATAACGACGAATGCAACGCACTGCGGATCCATGCAGTTTGTTCCCGTTCCCAGTAATTATTCCTGCGTAAAAATACCTTCGGTAAAAAACTTTCGATAAATGACATTCTGGTAAAAATAACATTGGGTAATTTCACATTCGGACTAATTGACCTTCGATCAATTTAGCCTTGAATTGATCGAAGTTAAATTGAATTTTGAATTGAATTTTGCTTTCGATCAGTTTTAGGTTTTGTTTAGGTTCAGGAAAAATAAGCCCGAAGGTCAATCATCTAAATTGTCAAATTACCCGATGGTATTTTTAGCAGAATGTTATTTGTAAGAAAGTCAAATGTCGAAGGAATTTTTACGCTGGTATTATTACGTGGAGCCGTTTTTCCCCCAATGTAAAAGTACTGTGGATCGATTCATATATAAATTATATGGAATTACTTGTAGTACTGACTGTTTTTACAAATTATTAGAATAGATCTTGCACTGTAATGTGAGGAATCACTTACAAAATATAAATGTATAAGGTGTTTTACGGATTATATGACATGTCTCTCTGTGGTATATATAGTTTTAAAAGTTTTGTTTATTTTGTATTTACAAATAAAAATCTTAACACAACTTAAAATTAACTAATTTGCGGTAATAAGATATCCGATTAGAGACCCTATTATTAGCTTTAGCTTTAGTCTTTAGCAATTATTGTTCGTTTTTATTTTATCTGATCGTGAATCAAAACTTTATTACTAGCCTTGAAAAATGCTCTAAGAATAGAGCAGGAAAAAGGGGCGATTTTTCCCCTGGCGTATGTTTAGACAGAAAAGTTGTGGACTAGTCTGAGATGGACATTATGTGGACTATAGGAAACTTGCATTTGGTTTGGGCAGCTGCCTACTGAATAAAAAAATTCACCATATTATAATGATTCGTTTATAAATTGAACTAATCACACAGCACTGTTGCATTTTTTTAGTCTGGTGAAATGTCAATTGAAAAAATCATACTCACAGCAATCTTTGACAAGCGCAAAATCGCCACTTTCTCAATTAGAAGGTTATATTTGTATATGTAAGAAATAACTATAAATTTGATAAAAGTGGCGATTTCGCGCTTGTCAAAGATTGCTGTTAGTATGATTTTTTCAATTGACATTTCATTAGACTAAAAAAATGCAACAGTGCTGTGTGATTAGTTCAATGTATAAAAGAATCATTATAATATGGTAGATTTTTTTGGTACGGGGTCTTTAGAGCCACAAGCAGGGAACTTGGAGCCATCGGAAATTTTTGGGAACTTGGAGCCTTTAAGAAAAAAAAAAGTGGTTTAGGGTTATATTTAGGCTTCGCTTAGGCTTAGGAACACGTTTTAGCGATTTTTACTTTCGGCTCCAAGTTCCCAACTTAGGGCTCCAAGTTCCCCATCTACGGCTCCAAGTTCCCTATTTTTGGCTCCAAGTTCCAGTTCCAAGTTCCCAAGGCTCTATCGACCCTAAATCGATTTTTTTTGTTCAGTAAGCAGCTGTCCAAACCAAATGCAAGTTACCTATAGTCCACATAATGTCTATCTCAGACTAGTCCACAACTTTTCTGTCTAAACATAAGCCTGGGGAAAAATTGCCCCTTTTTCCTGCTCTATTCTTAGAGAATTTTTCAAGGCTAGTTATGAATAGAACACGGATCATTTATCAAAAAAAATGGCTCCTAAGAAAATTATGGCGGAATTTCTACGTTTGATCAATCAGTAACAAAACGAGAGAGGAATATCGGTTTTAAGATATAAGCGTTTGAAAAAAATATATTAATAATAAGGAAAGGAAGAACATAATACAAAATATATATACAATTTTTAATTATAGTTTGCGCCGTGCCATGGGGCTTTATCTCCATGTGGTGCTCTCGCGTCACCAATAATTCATTTATAATAAAAATAAAAAATAATAAGATGAAGAAGATGAATTTAATTTACAAAATTTATCCACATTCTTTAATTATAGTTAGCGTGGTGTAGTGGCGCGTGGTATAGCGTTGGAATAATAATGATAATAAGAAGAAGATGGTTCTGAATTTCAAAATTTACCCACGTTCTCTAATAATGGTTGGCGCGGCACCACGGGGCTAAATCGCCCCGTGGCGCTCCCGCGTCACCCATGATAAGCTTTTAAATTTTCTATTAATATACAAATTTACAAGAAAACAAATTAATTAATTTAATGATATAATTTTATGTATTCTTGAAATTTATATAATATAGAAAAAATGAAAGACTCGGATGGGGACAAATTGAATTTTAAAGTTCCAACTTAAGGGGCAGTTTTCAAGTTACAATTTGTACTAGTGATGTTCTTACATTTTAATAATGTTCCGGTGGGTCGGTTATTTAGAGAGAAAAGAGCTATAGCTCCAGAACTCCGCCCTTCAATAGATAACCTAAGGCTTATACAACCATAAATAACGTTAAACTTATTTCTGAATGACCTCGTAAACATGTAAGGGAACATAAGAACTAGTGATGTTCCTACCCTTCAATATTATGCTCCGGGGCTCCGGCCATTTAAAGCGGAAGGAGCTCCGGAGCTCCGTCTAATAAATGAGCGATTTTAAGCTTGAAATACATTTAAAGTTAGTCTATCTGCATTTTTAAGACTACATATTTTAAGGGTTTTAAATAAGTTTTATAAAAAAAATAAATTTGCAAAGAAATTTTGGCAAAATTAATACAGGGCATGTGGCATCACTCTTTATTAATTCATGAAATACAAAAATAGGGCGGAGCTACGGAGCTCCTAACAGCGGAGCTCCGCTCCGGAGATCAGAGCTCCAGGGCACATCACTAATGAGATCCAATTATAATTGGGCTGGTATGAAAGTAATTGGAACGTATAATTTTTTTATATCCAGCCTTTTCACAAAATACACAAAATTTTGGATAGTGTCCCACAATGTACCGTACTGATTAAAAGTGTTTTTGTATATACGATTTGTGCTGAGTGTCTTTTCGTTCCCTCAGCATTTTTAACTTAATATTAAAAACAATTAATACATACAACATGATGCTGTTATGACTTTTGTAAGAAACTAAATTAAGGTGATGTCAGGTAGGTTTTTATGTTGAAGTGAATCGTTTATCACTCGTAAACATTCATTAGGGCTTCGGGCCGTTTGAAGACCTTGGAACAACTGCGGTGTTGCTTTCCACGCGTTGAGTGCAGACGTAAAAAAGATTTTTCGGCGCCGCGGCTAATAGCCTTGTAACAGCTACATATCACTTGCTTTTTTCCCGAAATTACGCCATACAATGCGGAAGATTTGCGGAAAAACAATGCGGACGATTTGCGAACTAGAATTCCTGACATCAAAATCAGTGTTAGAGCTTAGCCGACATGTTAAGGCCAATTGGTGGACGCATTCTTATCTCCGCCTTTTGCCCAAAACGGTCAGTTTCGTCAAATTGCTTCTGCATTATTTGTAAAAATTCCAAAATATGATGCAAGCAACAAAAACATGTTTTCCGCGATCTTTTTTCGCAATTTTTATATTTTTTTGATTTCTCTGGCAGAATTTTAATATTTTACAATTATGCCGAACAACCGCAATCTGAGACAACCGACAACCCTAAAAACTTGAATTCGTGAACTTAAACCGCAATGTATTTTGTATATTATTTTTACCATTTTTTGGCATTATCATAATTTTTGTACTATCGTATCCCAAAAAATATTGTAGAAAACAGTCAATGAATTTAAAAAGTTTGCAAAAATAAGATCTTGCCCGACGCAACAAAAAATCGGACAAAATCCCTGTGCATAAATTTATTATGAACTTTACAATTTCCTCATAAAGTTTTATTAATTTCCCATGTAATAATTTGCGTTTGCAATATTTTTTTTTAATTTGGAACCTTTGTAACATACTTATATTTTTTGGGTTTTATGGTTTGCCTTGCCTTTTTCACTGTTAATATTTCCGCGCACCTATCAATCAGTGCGGAAAATTGTTAGATTTTAACTTATATCTTAGCCGCAAAAATGCAAAACAATTTTTGTTAGATTCTGGTGAGCTGATTTTTTTTGCTAATCAAAAATGAGTTTGTAATCATTTTACTGGGCTTTCATTGAGAATTCTATATTCACTAATATTTTTTCTCTACAAATTAAAAGTATTCATGACTTTTTAAATATATAGTGAATCAATTAAACTGGAAACGGAAAATTTAGACCATTTTTCAGTAGAATGACCAGCGTGTTTGGTATTTCATCTTAAATTAATTTAATTTAAATATTTCAGTATAACCTTTAATTTAATTATTTTATTAAAAATAAGTTTTCATATTAAATTAAATCTTATTTTAAAAACCGTTGACAATGCCAAGTGAATGAGAATAAGCCAACTATTTTAAAGCATGTTCAAATTATAGTCTAAAATGACAAAAATACCAAAACTCACTATAGTGGGTTGGATACTAAATGGCAACAATATTTCAGATTTAAGAGATTACGGTATAATGGCGCCTTTTTCGCATTCTGAAACATCTATCTGTGTGTTTTAACAGAGAACCCGAGAGCTTTTACACTCCTTACCCCCGACAGGTGATAAAAAAACGTCAAGCCGAAATTTGTATAATCCAGTATGTTTGTATAGGTGCGGGAAAGGTAATCCGAGGCCACCAACTATCGATTTGATAGACAGCTATTAGAACGTAAGCTTGTTTTACCTTATTGAAGAAAAAACTTTATTTTGCCTTACTGTTGTTTTTTTTATTTCCAGCATTTGCACCTACATACAGTAGTACGATAACGGTACCAACAATGATGCAATAAAAAATAGGATATTTTATAAAGTGTAGCATATCCACAGAATAAAAAATCGAAGTGGTGTATGTGTTTAACGGTTTGCGTGTATTCTCTTCTTTCTCATTTCAGAAGTATGCGTGCTATATAATTTTAAAACAAGGGTAAAAGGGATCTTGATTCAAGTTTTCGTTGGATTATCGCTGACTTTCATCAAAATTAAATATGATATGACAATCAATATCATGAGAATGATTTTCATAATAAGATTGTATAATACCATTCCTTGCCAAAATATAATCAATGAATCTCACGTAAAAAATTATTTACATAAAGCGCGTTTTAATTTGCATACACCGTTGGTAAAGATCCTTTTGAGCTCAAAAATTCAAATGGTTTATGCATATTAAAACACGCTGTATACTAATTATTTTCTCTTTAAAATTCATCGATTAGAGTGAAATCACATACTAAAGATGTAAAATCAAAAAAAAAAATCGATTATAGACAAATCAAACTTAGTTTATCTCGATAATTTGCAGTATTAAATCAACTATTTAACAATAAAACAAATTAAAATTTCAACAAAAATGATTTAATATTAAAGATTAAATTTTTTTAACAAGTATTTTTATCAAATTACTTATTTTGAAACAAAAATGCAAAATCTTGTAAGGGCTAATATCGACTAATTTTATGTATATTTTGTGAAAAAGCGGGAATTAAAAAATTTTGTGTTCCATTTCTTTAAAAACCGTCATAACTGCCCAATTGTAATGTTCTCTTGTCCCCATACAAATTTACGAGGTCAGCCAGATATAATTTAACCATAATACTGTCCATTTTGAATTGTATTAATTTAATGTACTAATAAATTTAACTATAGATAGTAAAAAATTGTTTAATATTTAATATGAAGTAATTGTTTGTGAAACTTTTTTTAAATACTTGAACATCGCAGTGCGAATGTTACGTAAAAACCTAAAATTAAGACATGTTAGCCCAAATAATAGCTCGTTCATTAAGCGTTTCAGACAGAAGCCAACAAATGGCGATGACACGGTGTGATTAACTCGTTGGCTTTTCTCGGTTTTTTTTTCTGAAGCAAAAAAAACACAGAAAACAAATGCAAACGCGTCTTAAGATTGATGGGTGTTCTCCACTTCGGCTGAGTGCTTTTATGCCACGCGGCGCCCGAGGATCGTTGTTGGCGGACAATTAAGGCGCCACGCTTTTGGAAAACAGACTTTGACATTTGGCTTACGGTATTTTCTGACAAGATGCGATTCAATTCAATTCAATTAAATCAATTCATAAGTCTCAAAGCTTAAACTTTTTAAAAAGTGATATCTCCATATCTTAAATGATTCTAAGACACGAGAGTACTGGACACGAGGGTACTGGAAACGAGGGTACTGGACACGAGGGTACTGGACACGAAGGTACTGGACACGAGGGTACTGAGCTAAGAAAAAATACATTTGCCACAAATATGTAAATATTTTAATCTAAATGAGCTAAACTAAATTTTAATCGTTTAAAGGTGCATGTTTCAGGAATTATGACCCCCAAAAAATGGTGATTTTTTGACAATTCTGTACGCGACATGGGTATAGCGATTTACATTACAAATTATACACTTACAAAAAGCGGCTACTTTCTACTTTAATTTGATACCTTGATCGGTAAGATTGGTACAATATTTGTCGAAATTGTGCGTTTTCCGTACAAAAAACCCGCAACTTTTTTGTTAAAAACACCAAACGACGGCAGTGATTTAGTGAAGTTTGCCCAACCTTTCTTTCTTTCACTTCGTGTTTTTAGTAAAATTATCGAGGGTTTTTTTTTTACGAAAAACGCAATATCTCAACAAATACTGCACCAATCTTAACGTTCAAGGTATCGAAACAACATTTGCATATTTTTGCTGTTATTTTTTTCGAAAGCATTATTAAGAATTTATTTTTTCAACACACCAGGAAAAATAAAAACAAAAATGTTTTGTCAGCACAATTAAAGTATAACAGCAACATTAATTTTTATTATCTTTCGAGTCGTATCATAGCTTCTTAGTATTTTTAAAGCTAGTTATTATTAAAAAAATGCATACGAAAATGTAGACAAATTACACCAAGGTGTTTTAATGTTATGAAATTATTTTTTTGTTTTATGTCTTCTCAATAATTTTATTTTTATAATCCTACTTTTTTAACTCAGTAAAATAAACAAAATTATTTTTAAGTAAAACAAACTATTGTTATGCAATAAGTTTATTCGGCTTTATGCAGGAAGATTATGTTTTTTGCTCGTCAGTACCCTGGTGTCCCTCTTGCATAATGAATCGATTTTGCTGCGATATTGTGGTGAACGCAATTTTTTAAGCCCAGTACCTTCGTGTCCAGTACCCTCGTGTCCAGTACCCTTGTGTCCAGTACCCTTTGTGGCCCGTGCCCATATTATCACTATGCACGGTGTCTCAGTCAGAAGGACTCGATCCAGGGACCTTCAGTATTCAAGACGTGGGATCTGCAAACTGCGCCACAACCTCAAAAGGGTGGGCAAAATATACAACAGGGTGGGATAATCACTATAATTAACCATCCAGTAGAGTTACACTTTTTGATTCCCTGTGGTAATAGACCTACGTATATCGAGAGATTCAGTAAACTATTTTATTATATTATTTAAGTATTTTGTTATATTGTTTTATTACATTCAAGTACTGATCATCGTTAGCAAACAAAATATGTTACTGTTTTTTTTTATTTAGTGCGCAAATTTTTAAACCAATGGTAAAAATAACTGTAAAATATCATGTTTATTGATGTTTATATATCCACTCAACAGACCGAAATGGGAGGGTCCACCCGGACCCGAGATAGTTTTGGATACGAGCGTTATAAAAATTAATTAATCTTTTAGCAAAATTCATAAAATCGCAATAGCGTTCGTTCGTTCATTGTCATTGTGGGGATTTTTCAAGGCGATCCATTTATTACAAGTTTATTTATAAAGAGTTTATTGTGTAATTTTTTAAATATTTTGTATTCTCAGCTAATAGTAGTATTCTGTGATAAAAATACTACAATAATCAAAGTAAACATTTTTATTTACCTATTTACCTATTTTAGTTTTATGTTTTATTTTTATTGTTTTAATAAGTTTTCGCTAAATAAACAAACCCCGCGAGGAATGAAAACATCGGATTTTACCTTCCAACAACTGGTTCCATTATCCGAAACAGTTGTCCACGAAAACATTTGTTAGGCGCGCAACTTAACAAAATGGCGCCTCCCAAAGGCACCTAACCCGGTCGAACCTGCCAACTTGGGTGTGTCAAATTAGGCGGTGCGAAATGCCAAACAAAGGTTTTCGTCAGTTTGGTGGTGATCTGAAATTATTAAAGCAAGGAAAATAAAATAGGCTAATAAATTTAAATATCTTTCAAGTTTTTCTGAAAAAATTGTGCTAAACTAAACCATAAACCCATCTTAGTTAAACCGCTTTTCTTTTCATTTAACATGTAAGACATTTAGCAAAATAATAAATAAAGCCGCACATCACTGTTTAATTACAGAAAATATCGTGGTGGGTGACGGATATACTTACATGATGAGCGGTTCAATTACAACGCGTCAATAAAACGGAAAAAATAATAAATGGCTGAATATTATTTCATAATCAATTAATCCAAAGGCTCATCTTCACAGTTTACAGAATGACACGCAACAAATTAAAAAAACTCAGAGTCTTTGGAACCTATTTTTAAAAAACTCCAAAGACAACAAACACTTTATATCACACACCCAATTTATTGAACAACCGCCCAAACATTGAATGTTCCATACTTTATGTCTCTAAAGTTTAAAATAAAATAAACCATTTCGTATTTTTTTGTTTTAACTTATGAAAAAAACCTCTTTTTCTACAATATTTGGAATCTATGTATGAGAATATTTTCAAACTATGTTTTACAGAATATTTGTATTAAATTTAATTTATATTTAAACGACTTTAAAACGTAAAAACTAAAATATAAATTTTATGTAGTATATGTTATCTCGAATAAACTACATAAAACTAACATTTTATGTAATTTATTCTAAATTCACCACTGTATTCATTTAAAAATTGGCGAAATTCAACCTAACTTTCTATTCCTCATTTTTACGAAAGACGGGTTCCCTGCACCACCTGCTGCCTTTTGGTGTATTTTCTGACACTTGCAAAATTTTCACGTAAACGGATATTAAAATCAGTTGATAAAAATAGAAGTTTAACATTTTTCTAACCGATAACTACTGACATAATTAATGACGATACTACGAGAGAATAGTTAAACAGTTTTATATAATGGTAACTTCTAAATGATTTTTTAAATGAAAACTTGCAAATATTAATAAAAAAAGTTATATCTGGTATTTGAATAAACAAGACTTTAAAATTTATTGTAACTACATATATATGAAGTTGCCTTATTAGAATGATAAATGTAATAAACAAAAACATGAAGAAAATAACTTAAAATTTTTGTTTAAAAATTAATTTAATGCGTTATGCTATGTATAACATTTTAATAAACGCTTTTGTAAAAGAATATGTTTTTTAAATGAAAGTTGTATAAGCTTTTGATTTTTTGGTTATTTAATTAAACCATTATGTTTTTCGCATGATATTTTGCACTTTTTAAAATAAACAAAGGAAAAAAATTTAAGGGAGAGTTTTTAGCCCTTGGACTTCAAAACCATATATAAAATTAAAACAAAAATAAATAAAAATTGCATAATTATATGATAAAACAAAAGTTAAAAAATACAAAAGACATTGGGAAAAGAAATTTAAAAATCGTTATAAAGAATTTAATACTAAAATTAAAAAAAAACTAACATAGAATAAAAATATAGAACAAATTAAAAAATTAAAATTAATATAAAACATTTTTAACTACAATAATATGTTTCACACCTAATTCTAGACATATTTTTTGGAAAAAAAATTTTTATAACTTAATAGTCGGAGCTTTTAAAGTCTTAAAAATACATAAAAATAAACGTTCCCTTTAGTGTAAGAATTAAATGATAGTATACCTTCCGATGCTGGTCTGTTTTTGCTTGTTCATCTGTTTTCAATGTCAAAATAAGTGAAAATTTTAGAAGCACACTGCACCTGTTGAAATTGACGCAAAATTGCGAGTAATCAGTCGCTGAAACATAATGGCAACGGATTTAATTCAAATATTTATTTTCATCTTTTTAAACCTTTATTCCAGCAGGTGTTTTAATATTATGAAATAAATAACACCAAAAACCGCTATTTTTATAAGAAAAAAGCTGTGAATAGAGGTTTAACTTAATATGCAACCATATGTATGTATATGTCGACATATTTGACTCTAGGTATATATAGCTTTGTTTTATATAAACGTTTTTTAGGTTTCTTTATAAATACACAAACGGAACAGACATACATATCACTTACACTACACACCTATATGCATCAAACACAGAGCCATCCATGCACACCTTAAATAAACACGCGCAAATACACGCGCGAATGCACGCACTCACACACAGTCATACAACCATACTAGCATATAAAAACTGATACAGTTTTTTAAGGATTTTTAACTGGATTTATAATTAATTTAAATCTTCTATTAATATATTTAAAGCTTAATTAATTCATTCATCTAGTTTCTATAGGATTTATATAAAAAATGATCTGCAGTATATTTTAACCAAAATAATATTGCACTCAGATCACCGAATGCGTGTGATGGTACAACCTTGTATAGCTCCTACAGGTGCCAGTCAATTTATTTTTTAGATCTTTTATAGTTAGTTAACAAAGTTAACAAACTTGTTTTTTTATTTGCTTTTTATTAACCTTCTTTTTGTTAATTTTTGATAACAAAATTCTTGTTTTTAATACCTTCTGAATAAAAATTTAATTAAAATAATTCAACACATCAAATATATGTAATGATTTAAAATTTAATGAATTTACTATTCACTTGAAATTTTATGCTACCTATAATGCTTGAAATAGGTAAGTAGTGTAAAAATGATTACATAAATGTCATTTTAGTGATGTTCTTTAATGTTTCAGAGTTTCACCATGTTTCATGCTGATTTATTGAATTTCTTCCTAATTTGTTTCGTATACTGTACGATAAAAAATTTTTTTGGTAGCGAAAAAAGTTAAAACGTAAATAAAACCAACTTTAAAAAGTCAGTTAAAATAACGCTAAACGTATTTGAAGACTAAACAAATTTCAGAAAGAGACGGAATTCTTAACCTTTGGAGCTCTTTTAAGTCATCACGGGCCAAAGCTCCGTAGCATATTATTTCAGAACTAATTTTTGTATTTTCAATTACACCAAAAAATACGCTTATATGAGAAATAACAGTTTGATTTTTTTAACATATAATATATCGCCGTCGTAAACTAAAAATCTGCAATTTTTTATTCAATTTCAATAGTCCAGTAGAAGTTATTGCCTTATTCTAACAAACCTATGCCTAAACCTATGCCTTAAATTTTATAATCAATTTTAATATGCTTGTGTTTCTGTATCCCTAAATCTTACAATGAAGCTGAAAATAATTTAATAAAATTAAAAATTTAGGTCTGAAACTTCTCGAGCTCCAAATTTCTTCGGTTTCATCCATCCCGCACTTGCAATAATTTTGTTTTATAGTAATAAATTACTTCTTGAAAAAAAATGTCATTTTACATTACAAAATGGAGATTTATCTTCAACTGTCAAGAGCCGCAACTTATGCCCGAACTCCGCCGATATAAATTTTTTTCATGTAGCAAATCTTTTCAATTCGGAAGGCCAAAAAACAACTTCCGAGCTATTTGTAAAAAACTTTTTCTTCAATTCCCGGTGCCGATGTACGGTAGCGGGCCAGGATGTGCTAAAAACTATTTTGAATAGGCTCGATTTTCAGTGGCTCCGCCCATCGCTCATCGACACCGAGACGGGGTTATTTTCTTGTCCGAGTCGACAATAGCCACCGTCCCAGAAAAGGAGTTTAGTGTACTTAATAAAAAACGATCGCGACGATATAGCACAGAATTTTTTTATTTATGTCCACCATTGTTATCAAGTGATTGATTATATTATTCTGTTTTTGTCGGTTTTTTATATACCCAACTAAATTTTTTCAAAAAAAGGTATCGTAAGTTGGAAATGAATATTCAGGAGAATCAAAACAGAACACGAACTTTTAAACATATATGTTTAAGGATAATAATTTAGATATACAAAAGGTTTCATCCCCTTTTCCCTCTTTCTGTTTTATATTAGAATGACACATTAAGTCTGGTTCATATTTCGTTCAAAACGTGAAAAAACCAAAGGACTGATTTTAAAAAATTTTTAGGCGGCCTTTGGCGACAACTTTTAGCGTTTGTTTTTTGAACGAAGTATGAGCTTTATTTTAAACTTTTGTCAAAACAACCGTAAAAATTATCCAACACATTCTAAAACGCTACTTGTATAATTATGATGTTCCCCGAAAAATAACTCCGGAACACCATCAGAGCTGGGATTTTCGGACATTTTTTGAATAATTTATAAACAATCGCAAATTATATTAAAACATTTTTATACTTTTTTTTAAAATGTGGCTAACATAACTTGGAATAAACGTGTTTCAGGATTAAACAAGATTTAGATAACGTATTTCGTCGTTAATACGGCAAAATGAGCCACAGTTTGTAGAAACTATGTGTGACTTTGATTCATTTTAAATTTAAAACAGGACCTATTAACTACTGAATGAGTCTTAGTCACGTGTATTTTATAATGACAGTGGCTTATTTTGCCGTAGGAACGACGATTTGTGGAGCGGAGTTTCGGCGATCCATAGCTTTTTTTAATGTAAATGACCGCAGCTCCGGAACAAGATACGGATAGGGGGTTAAAACAACACTGAAAACCAATGATCAAAGAAAAACCATATTACCAAATGTCTAAAAACAACAGTCCAAACGCAAAAGTCCAAGGGATTTTTCCAAACCCCATTGCTTTAGAACAATCAAATAAGTTTACCACTTTGAAACTAAAACCACAGAAAATTTTAATTAGTACAGGGGAAACTGAACCAAAAGAAGGCATTTCATAAAACACGGCGCACGGACGAATGGGCGCAAACGCTCAGAAGATTGAAAACTTATTTTTATTGTTTGCAAATAAAGAAGTCAATAATTTCTAACGTATTTTCCAAATTTTATGTTACATTCAATGTACGTACTATGGTGACGTTTTTTATAGCTTTTATATGGTTAATTAATGTTTTGATGAAATAAATTAAATTGCAAGCTAAAAAGTAAAACTAATATAAGTACAATTAAATAATTAAATGTAAAAAAACTAATGTTGATGTTATTTGTTTATGTTTTCGCAAAATTATGTAATCTTTTGCACGAAAAAGTATTCAATCAAAATTCTGGCTTAATTTTCCTGTAGTGTATGATCCTTTCATCAGGACATTAATTGAATTGCTCTCAAGTAATAAACACATCGTAGTTAAACCGCTCATCTTTTCATTTAACATGTAAGTATAGCCGGCATTCAGCACGGTAATTACTGTAAAACCGCACATCACCATTTAATTACAGTAAATATCGTGCTGGGTGCCAGATATACTTACATGATGAGCGGTTTAACTACGAAGCCTCAATAAAAACTTTACACACTATTGAAAAAAAACTAAATAACCTTTAAAATCATCACAAACGGATATATTTAATCATTTCGATTTTTCTTCGAAATTTAGCGCCAAATTTTACTCCTTTTTGCCTTTGTTGTCAAATGATTTACGATTTCTTTAAATTTACCGACTCAATTAAAGGTAGGGTGTGACCGATTTCGATTTTGCCTGTGCGTTTTTCCACTGTATTTTTTTGACTGGGTTTAATTAAAATCTGATTTTCATTCTCGATAATCAAATTGCAGTTTGCGAGTGATACAATCTACGTAGTTTGTTTAAGCGGCGCTCTCTCCACGATTTAAAATTGTTTAGAAGATGAAAATTTTCCAAATGATTTAAATTATTATAGCTATGATATTCTGTAGAATAAAAAAAGGATTTAGGAGTCAAAACAAAAGATTTAAAAACAATAATAAAATCTTTTTATAATGCCTCAAATATCTTATAAAGTGTCGAACTGATATAATGGAATTAAGAATGCAGAGAACATGCAGCGACAGTTTTCGTGCTTGAAACCGTCTATTTGAAAGGGGTCCTTAAAGCAGCAAATAGGGACTTTGGAGTTGTCGAAAAATTTTGAATACTTAAAAACATATATTTTCGTAAGTTAACCTATTGGTTAACTATATTTTTAAGCACTTATGTACAATGTACGTATACATATTTTCAACATTAATAAATATTACTCTCTTCATAGTTTTTATAACATCATCCCCTCTTCCTTTCTATGATAACCACGAAAAATGGTAATTTGACCTGAAAATAAATTCTTATTTTAGGTTACAGCTAAGGCTTAGGCTGAGGCTTAAAAATTGTAGGTATAAGTTTTGGGCGACTTTTATATTTTCGCCTCTAAGTTCGCAACGTAGGGCTCCAAGTTACTCATTTTAAGGCCCGTTCACACTTATTTTATTTTGCATTGAATTATGTTTTATATTTTGTTAAAACAAAAATAAATTCGTTCGTTAAAGAATATTTATATTTTGATTCGTTTTTTAAGCAGAAAGGTTTTTAACGTACGTATTAATTTGCGGAAAAAATACCCACTAACTTTTGAAATGCACTGTTACTCGGAAAAAACTTGGATAACGCCGTTTCATGTCTGATAATGATTGGCGCATTGTGCTTGGCGCATTGCGTTAGTGTGAACGGGCCTTAAAGCTCTAGCTTAAAAATTCTAGCTTCAAATTCCTATCGACCCTAAATTGTTTAAAATCGTTCAATTTTTACCCCAATACAAAGTTACTACATAAGCACCATATTTAAGCGAGGCCTCAGTATTTTTGAATTTTTGACTTTCCTAGTTGTGTTATTCGATTCTTAGTTATCCTTTCCTAGAGTTTTCTTACAGATTATTTAAATTTTACATTGGTTGAACTTTTTCTTGTTTTTTGAGTTTTAAATCAAATATTTTTTAAAAAAAACGTATAAATCGGTTGTTTGTTTTAGTTGGATTCTACTAAACTGTCTTTTAATTTGTCAAATGAGTCCTAAAAAATTCTGAAAGAGCTTTAAAAAAACCTCCCTTAAGTCTTGATTCCACAAAATCGTAAAAATACTGTATGGTTAGAAAAAAAACTCAAATTATTAGGATGAACAAAGAAATTCAAAATTTGTTTGCGCACTTGTGCTCCTGTGCAGTTTGCGTGTCAAAATCAACCCCTGTGCACTATTGTTGCATGATGATTTATTACTTTTTTAATTCAGCGGAAAGCAATTTTATTCGCAATTTTGGCGAGTCATTAAAATTATTGACCTTTGTTATAACAAGTTTTTTAAATAGCTGTTCGTTCAGAAACTTGGTGATACTGTAATGTAATATATTTTAAGTGCATTAGATAAGATAAAGTCATAAGTTCGTCGACCACGGTTTTCTTTTTAAATAAAGTTAATAAAGCTGATGACGTCGATTTTTACACTACTCTTTCTTTAAATAATATCAAACCAACAGGAGGTACTCCACTTAGGACATGATAATAATTACCTGCTAAATAAGCCAGTTATTAAAACCATAGATTTTTTTGATAAAAAATACTTTTTTTATTTTAAAAAATCTCCAAGATTCTAAAGGTTTCAATGGAAAAATTAATATTTTAACATTATGGCAATTTCCTTTAAATACAAGCTAACTATTTTGGATACTTTAGTTTAATTTTTGGCTGGAGACTTAAAACTTTTACCCCGCATCCAAAATCGATTGTCTCTAAAGCTGATTCTCAGATAAGGATGTAAACCCAAGAAAAAATTAACGAACAAGGGTGTTAAAAACTTTTTAGCTGGTGGGGGATTTTGAAAAACGAAGGGTTCACTAAGGTTAGATTTAGCTTTTGGGGACTTTCGTCCAGTACCCCAAAGGGAGGCATGTCGTAGTAAAATCGTGTGGTTGCAACCTTAGTTTTTTAAGGCTCCCCCAGCTAAAATAGCGGACAAATGGCACTGTCAAAAACCATTCCTATCCTGTCCAGCGAACACCGAAAACATTCAAAGTCGTTAGAGAAATAAGATGGTGATTCCTCTGTAAAACTCAAATACCCTCATGGGCTCCTGCAGCCAAGCATCACCTACAAATGATGTCGTCTTTAAACGGCTAGGAGAGAGCGTGACGAAAGTCCCACAGTATAGTGCAGTTCTACGCCAAAAAGTCCTTCTGCAACTAAGCTGCTCCTAATGAAGATTACTGACACGATATCCAGTTTCCGAATTAAATCCGAAGGTTTTAAAATGGAGGCAGACTCGCCATACCACTACTTCTGGCGGCATGCCGAAGAAAAGACAATTGGAATCAACTGCACTCTTTTGCCATGGAAGTTATATCATCATCATCATCATCACCAGCTAAAACGTTTTTAACACCTTTGTTTGTTTATGTTTTGCTGGATTAATACACCCTGATCTGAGGTTCGGCTTTAAAAGCTACAGTATCACTTAACCATTTACTGTTTGAATACTGAAGCCGTTTATTCAAAATATGGTCGAACTAGGGTAGTGCATTTAATTTCGGCACTTTTCCCAATTGGACAGTTTTGATTTTGGACTATATCTTCGGTAATCCTAAACGGAATATGACGTTTGATATCTCAAATGAGAGATAATTATATGTAGATGACAGTCGTGAGCTTTTTAATTGTTATGTTGTGATATTTTCATGTTAAATTGTGTGATTTATAAAAAATAAAATTGTTACTCGTTTTTAGAACTTGCGCATTTCATGATTACGCAATAAATTGGTTTAAAAATTAAACTGTCCTGGTAAAATTTAGTCTATTTTCAGAATTTTAACTCCCCGTGGTTTTACGTTGCGTCTGTGGTGAGCAATCGTTATTAACTAAAATTGTGTAATTTCGGCACACATATTGCTGTAGGTAAAAACGGGTTGAATTAAGTAGTCGGGTGTTAAATTGTAGTTGTAAATAGTTAAAAGACAACGTTTAAATGTGTAGGGGTCATAGCACTGCACTTAAACTCGATTAAGGGGGTCCTTTTAAAAAGTGCCGAAATTAAATGCACTTTTTTTCCCAAATTTTGCTCATTTTGATACCATTTCGCATTTTAGCTGTAACTTTTTGCCAGTTACACGTTGAACAACAAGTAGAAGCTTAAATTAAAGAAAACTGTCTGGAGATAATGATAGGCTTTTAAATTTTTGAAAATGATGATTTTTTGACTGAGAAACAATCGATTGTTTGTAAAGTGCCGAAATTAAATGCAAACATTTAATTTCAGCAATTTTCCGTTTTTTTTTTAAACTAATTTAATTAAGTAAAAAAACAATTTTCGTACAGTGAAACTTTTATGACGCAACGAAGTATCGTAAAAGCTTCAAAATGAGCTATCAAACATGAAAATCGGGTCATACAGTGAAAAGTTACATTGGAAAAACAAAAAAGTGCCGAAATTAAATGCACTACCCTAACTTTTATATATTACACAAAAAATAAAACTATAAAACAATTAGAAATATCTTCTGACTAGGGACTTTTTAACAACCAGTTTACTTACATGCCATTTGTCTTAAAAGTTTTCTCGAAGTTTTAATAAAATTACAAAATGACAAAATTTACAGTTTTCCAAAAATCAATTTAAAATTTTCATACTGGAAATAAAAATGAAATTTTAAAATCAAAATACTCGATTAGCCGATTAAAAAGCACTTTCGAAAGCAAATTAGTAAAATATTTATAAGATTTTATATGTCAAGAAGTTTAAAAAATCTCGAAACCCTGTAAATTTAATTTAAAACATAATTTTTTTGGTTTTTCTTTTCATTTTTTATTAATTTTTAAAACCTTTGCTTTTTTGCACGTTAGTTATGTACACATACCAAAGTGCCTTAAAAAGCATGTTACTAATCAAACTCCTATTCTGCCTGGGATGAACTACTCTTTATTTATGAATACTTGGACCATCGGGGTAAAATTTGGAAATGATGTAGGTGTCAAAAAACTCAAATATACAGTTTAAAGTAGATAAGTTTTTTTGTTAAAGAAGCAGTAGTTCGCTTTAAGCGATATCGCTCCTATATCGCCCAGAATGTACTACTACTTTTAATACAATATCTGTTTAGTTAAAAGTTAGTATGTAAGATTCTTGGCACCAAGGCTACATTATTTTCAAATTTTAGTCTGATCAACCAAGTATTAAAGGCGATATAGGAGTTTAATTTGTGATAATTTTCTCTTAAAAAACTAAGTTATAACAAACTTAAATTGCGTGGGAAAAAACCGATGTTAAATACTGACTGAATTAAATGATTTAATTTTGTAGTTTCATCTACATATGGATACATTATTCATATACAGTATGATACAACCCAGATCTTTGAAAAGGTGGTACATATAGAATTTTATACTTTCACCTATAACATCATAAATACCTATATACGGTATGTATGATACTACCGAGATTTTTGAAAAGGTGGTACAGTATTCGCTGTCCTGCCATTATTCCTCGGAGGACAATAGGATTATTACGCGTCGCTCTGAAGCCTTTGCGTTAAATTCGGCTCCTATTTTCACATTTTTATCGCGTGATTAATTGTTTTTTTCGGCCATTTTGAACAACCTTGAGACCAAATTATTTTGTTGCAAACGTAATATTAGCGATATATTTTGTTGTTTTGTTTTCTATTTGTTTAAAAATATTTCTACGCGCAGATTGCATTTTCCCCAGCTGATTTGACAGCTAAAACAAGTTTTTTTATTGTGATATCGAATTTATTAAATACGCACGTAAAATATTAGGACCGGAGAAGGTTATTTCCGATGAAAACTCCGCACTAAAGATGGTGTTCATTTAACAGATAATATCGTTTATCATTTCCTTTACAATCATCTAAAATTCAATTCAATTCGATCAATTACAATGACGCTAATTTGGTTTTAACAACGATTTACGAGACGATAGTATTAATTTGTGGTTTTTGGAGTTGATATGTAAAAAATAGGAACACTATTCGGTGGGAAATTTTTTTAGTTAACAGATTTTTTAATGTAGACTAAGTTATATATATGCAAATGAATAAAAGCCTTTAAAGTTGGTTTTGTGGGTTTCGAATATCCTAGTGAACGTTATAAAAGTACATTTTATTTTAGTTATTATAAAGCAAAAACCTTTCATGCCGATATTAAAGGCGTAACCGTTCTCTGTCAAAAAAATGAAGAATGTCGTCATTCGTCATTTTTGGTTTGCTCGCGCAAACCAAAAAAGTTGCCAGTGGTAATGAAACCAATCAATAATTATTGAGTTGCACATGTTTCCCTACATGTAATAATTTTCCAAAAACGAGTGGTTACTGGACCACCCTGCTAATTTCACCCCGATAAAATTCATCAGGTTTAATTTGACGTTTTACATCAGTTTTTGATACTTTATGTTGAGCTACCGTATATTTCCAAATTGTAAATTTTCTGACTGATAAAATTGAAAGAGTAAATTGTTCGCGAACCTCGATTTTTTATAGTGTCCGTTTTTGCAAGTTTCAATACTATGTTTCAAATTTACAATTGTGAAATGTCAACTGGTATTATTCTCAAAACACACTTAAATCTACAATGTTTGGGACCAAACGCTTAACAACAATGCAGAGTTGAGTATTACGCGTTTCGACAATGATTGTCAATGCGATAATGGATAATTTAATTTTAGGTGAGAAAGGACTTTTTTTATTTACACTAGAATTTTTACACTTATACGAATTGACATTATGAGACCCTGAAAATTTAGAAACATTTATAAAGCTGCCTCCTCACTTGTCAACATAACACAGCGCTTGCGTCCAAACCTATATGGCACTTTAATAAAGTTCAACAGACAAAAATACAATATGCATCGGAAACCTGAAACCCAGAAAGTTTAGATCAGACTATTTTTTATGTTAAAACTTGATAATATTACATTTTCAACATCATTCTAGCGTTCTTAATGTGACGGGTCATGGCTGAAAGCAAATACGGATTTTTGGAGTTAAAAAAATTACCGGTACTGGGATTTGAAAATTTTTTTTTGTCTGTGTTTTCTTTTCAACCCCGCGCGCTACCAGTAAACCACACGTGCATTACATTACTAAACTTTTTATAATAGCGAATTGTTTTAAATTATCATGTCAGAGACATTCCACGTCACACTTTCCCATCGAAAACTGTCCTCAGGTTTGGCTTCTCAAAAATACATACTTCAAACTAGGGGTTAAAAAATACTAACTCTTTTAATTGAATAAAATACTAATAAAATAACCATGATAATAATTGAATTCAATCGAATACTATTTAAATACTTTGTTAAATTTGTAATTAAATAAATATTAAATCAATACCAATTGAATACTTTGGCTTTTTTGCCAAAAAAATACGAAAAAAATATTTAAAAATTTTTATTAGAACCAAAACATACATGTAATGCAAAAAAATAGCAAAGATATTAAATATAAACACGTCATAAACTGTTTTAATTAAAGCCTTTATTTAAAAAAAAGAACATAAAATTACTGACACCGATTGTCATTCGCAGTCATTCCCACTGTTTTGTATGTTCTGTTTTGTGATAACTTAAAAACATTTAAGTTAATTTTAACTGTATTAGCACTAAAACTCTGCAGTGTGAACATTTATTAAACTAAAGTGTGTTTAATAACCTCAAAAAACAATTAATGACGGTAAAATTTAAGGTCTAAACTGTAATGAAAAATTAAAAACCACTGTTATTTATATATAATGGGTATTTTTATTGTGTATTTTCTAAATTTAAATGAAGTTTGTGGTTTATATGAAAATTAGGCAGATTTTTTCCTGTCCTCCTCAGGCAAGGGCAAGTACAAGCACTGCAAGAGTTTGAAAAAAGAATTTTTTAAATATAGACTAAAAACTGCTCAGAAATCGTCTCCCAATTATATGGACATACATAGTTTTACTACTGTTTTTATAACCTAATCTTTAATCTATAACCTAACTTGTCTCCTTAGCGGCGCCAAACTAACTCGAAGTGATGGCTAGAGGGTTTAGGAGGTATCGTCCCAACTATCGGAGGCAAAAATTGTTTGAAATATGCACTAAAAATTGTTTCAACATCGTCTCCAGGTTTTACTTTTGTTTTTATAACTTAAGGTCGACAAAATTTGTTACCCTTCTATAGTGGCGCCAAACCGGCGCAAAGCGCCTTCCGGCCTGAGGGTGTTCCGCCAGCCGACAGAGGCAATAACTTTGTAGAATATGCACTGAAAAAAAAAGATTTTAAAAAAATTTCCGTGGAAAAACAACGTCTGTGGAAAAAATTTTTGTAGCAGTATTTCCCCAGCATTATTTCTGCTCAATGATTATTTTCCCGGAAAAAATTTCCGCGAGGGAATTTTTTCCGCTTTTTTCGTTTCTCTCGTATAACTGAAAACGCTGGCAGAAAATTATGCCACTGCAACTATTCTGAAAACAAAAATTTTGTTTTTTTTTTAGTTTTGACTAAAATTGTTTTTTTTGTCCTAAATTTTTATTTTTTTTAAAAATGCTAATTTTTCCCAAGGTTAACAGGAAATATCTTCTCCATAAATTTACCTCCGAAGCTTAAGCCTAAACCTACGTTTTCCGAAGCTTAAGTAGAACCTAAAAATCTAGCAAAACTTTCACCGCACAGTTATTAAATAAAGTTTAGAATGATTTTTAAGGTTCGCTTTGGTTTAGGACAATGTAGGCTTAGGTGTAGGAAAAAACTGCAGAAGAAAAGTGTGGAGGTATTTCCTTCTGTATTCACTTCTATAAGAGCTGATGAAAGCTAAATTCAAGTCCAATACTTTCGTCCTTAAAGTTTGATTTTGATTGTTTCTATTAATTTGAAAATAAACTTAAACCAACAAAATTGTAAAATTTCTACAATGCCAAATAAATTGTGGCGCATCTAAAATTGGTTTTCGAAATATTTGTTTTCAAATATTTTTTTGCAAAATATTCCAAATTTTTGTTTATTCCAAAATATCATATAAAAATGAAAACAATTGTGTTGTTTCCTTAGCCTTAGAAAAATCCGAAAATCAATCGATCATATGATAAAATTTATTTCTATATTCAGTGTTAAAATCTGTGGAAAATATTGCAATTCCAAATTATATTGCCAGGGGAATGAACATCACATCATGGGGAATTTTTAATATTTCTGAGGTTTTAGCTTATGGAAAATTTATTCATGAGTTTTGTAACGACCCAAAAATTGGAAGACCTTTTAATTGTAAAATTAGCATGAAATATTTTATGAAGTTAAATTTATATGTCCCATAATATGTAATAAACACTGTCGTAAGCGCAGTTAAAAGCATTAGAAAAAAATGTTTGTGTGCTGAGTGGAACGAAGCGAAAAAAACTTTTGGCAAGAAATTTTTTTATTAAGCCTTTAATCAAATTAATATTATTTTTTTCGTATTACCAAGTGTCTGGCAAAGACAAATATACTTTGATTTTTTTCATGGTAACAACCAATTTTTTATAATAACCGTTCAAACACCCATAAAATTTTAGTTGTGAAAAAATTCACATTTTTGAAAAACAACTTATTTTAATAAAAATCAATTATATCACAAATTTGTTTAATTTTCAGGTTTTGCTTAGGCTTAGGAACAATAAATCGGTGAAAAACTAAGTTTAAATTAGCGTTTAAAGCCAAAAAAATTTGTTGTCCATGTTTTTGGTGGTCCATGTGACTTTTGAATTTTCAATTTTTTTGAAAATTTTTGAGTTCTTCAGACTTTTAGCATTGTTAAAACATAGTTTTTAATTTAATTTGTTTGTTTACAAATTTTTTTTATTAACATCATAAATTGAATACCCCAAAAAAGGTCATTTTTGGTTATAAATTGGTTCATAACTCTTTTCAAATCTTAAAAATAACCACAAAAACGAAGTCTGCGTGTCCGATTTAGTGTACAAAGAATAAAGATGTTTTATAAGTGTATTTTACCCTAGGATCGGTCAAATTGGATTTTGGGACGTGTATGGGAATCGTACCCATCCATAAACCCTCCAGCTGGGCCCCTGCCTCCCGGTGTCATATAATATTTCGACTCCCCGGTCCAGAATGACTCCCCGGTCATTTTGGACCGGTCCAAAGTGACTCCCTCGGTCCAAAATGACTCCCCTATGATTAGGGGAGTCAGAGTTAGTGTTACATTACAACGTGTGAAGTATTGTCTTGTTTTGTTGGTGTAAAAAACAATAAAACATTAAGCGCGCGTGTAATTTTTATAATCGTTTTTAAACAGTATTAAATGGATCCGTTAGAATACCAGCTTATAGTGAACTTTATCGTGGAACGACTAAGCCTAGTGACTAAGCCTAAACTTAAGCCTAAGCCTATGCCTGAGCCTAAGCCAAAGCCTAAGCCCAAACCTGAGCCTAAGCCTAAGCCTAAGCCTGAAACTAAGCCTAAGCCTAAGCCTGAAACTAAGCCTAAGCCTAAGCCTACTCATCAGATTAATAGCAAACAAAAAATGTTAGGTTAGTTAGCTGAGCATACCTAAAGTTGCAGATAAACACAATAATAAAACAAAAAAAACATAAAAATCACGTGTTTCTGTGCTTCCCCGAACACGTAATGTACAAATAAGTATAATAGTTGCACGTCATCAGCGGGGGCTATTATACTTATGTTACAAATTAGAATAAACTACTAAGTTATTTTATAATTTTTTGTATAAACTTTTTACATTATTAAACAAATATAAAAACAGTTATTAGATTAGCATAAAATACAAAATGCTTATTTTATAAGTTTATTCTAATACATGCAATGAAAACACAAGCAGTGGTTTGAGAAAAATAAAGTTTATATACAAAAATACTTAACTAAAACTTTTTAAAAAAATATAACTTTTTATTAAAAAATTTTTTAAAAAATTATTAGAAAGAAAATAAAATCAAAAATAATGACAATTTAAATATTAAAAAATTAAAAAAATACAACACGCAAAAATAATAACATTATTAAAAAAATTCTTAAAAAATTAACACGCGTGTAAATAAAACAAAAAGCAGTATCTTGTAATGCATTACGATCCGTGTTTTACTGGTTTTACACATACAGGCAGGAACAAGTTACTGGTTTGGATTGGTGGATTAATCCCTTATTAGTAATTTAGTAGTCAATTTGCATAATTTAGTTTTAACGATTGTTGATTGAAAATAGTAATAAGAAATATAGTGATTATTGATTTGAAAAACCAAACAGTAAAAGGCAAAATTATAAGCAATTAATTTTAAAGAAGAAATAAATTTTAGGTTTTGCTGCTAAAAAATTAGCAGTAAAGCAACCTGCAGTAGCCATTAAGCTACTCCAGGAGATGCAACTGGCGTTGTGGCGAACCACAGACAGACCAGGATAGTGCAACAAGGTATGCAAAAGCATACCTTGAAAACTTTTTAATAGTTATAGAATAGTTTGATGTATTTAGAAAAGAAGCAAATAATTAAAGATAATTTATGGTTAAATCTGACTTATTATATATATTAAGTTTGGACAAAAGTGGTTTATAGTTTAAGTAAAATTTATTTATCTGGTGCAACAACTCACTATTTTTATACTCAAGATTTAAAAATTGAAGGAACAATTCATTTATTTTTACTAAGAATTTTTCTTTTTCATTACATATTCGCGCGATTCGAATTAATTGAGAATAGAAAACATTAGTTCCTAGATTATCACAGACATTACTATATTTGTGTACATACCTGATAACATTAAACTGAAAAGCATCAGCTTTGTTATAAACAGTTATAGACCTATAAACATTGTTAGTTTTTATTTGTAAATCTAAATACTACATAAACCTAAGCTTTAACCTAAAGCTAAAATTTTGCTTTAACCTAAAGCCCGTTTGCTGTACTAAACTAAATAGTATTGCAAAATGTAAAAAAAACAACGAGAAAACAGGGGAGTCATTATGGACCAAGGGGAGTCATTCTGGACCGGCCTAAAACCGGTCCAAAATAACCGGGGAGTCATTTTGGACCGGTCCAGAATGACCGGGGAGTCACAAAATAGGGGAGTCAAAATATCCCATTACACCGGCAAATTTTGGGGGTCGAGTATACCTCGAGGTCTACCTAAATAATTCTTGAAGGACTAAACAAACTAATGGTTCCTTATAGATAAAAATTACAAAAAGGCTGAAAATTATCAATTTTTGAAATTAGGCATAACTAAAACTACCTAAATTACGAACATACTACAAATTATTTTAATTCTGGCCATAAAATGTTGGTATGCTCTCAAAACTTGAACAAAAAAAATTTATTTTAAAAGTTAATACTTACTTTGTTAATTAATTATGTAGTAGGTACCACTTACAAAAGAAAATAGCAAATTAATATATGATCTTTCATTTTGAAGAAGAAGAAAAACTGGATCAGCAAAAACCCCTACTCTTTGGCAGAAAATTTAAACTTCTGCAAGCAAAGAGTGTTAGTTGATGCTTGGCCGTAAAAAATCCTATGGGATTTGCCATTTAAATGCCACCGCCAGTTCTTAATTAGAAATAAAAAAAATCCAAAATTAGTTTCATTCATCACATTGATGTGATGGTCGATTTTATTTCAAATTATATCATAAAGTAAAACATTAACATTTAAACCATAACGAACATTTTTTTCATTGTTTTTATTACTTAACAATTGTGAAAAAACGTTTACTATGCATGAAGACAATATCAGTAAAATTAAAAAACACAATAGCATAACACATAGCACAATAAAATTTTTTATGAAAAAAGTTTGTCGTCCATACTTTTTTCTTTCATCCTTTTGCCTGCTTATCAAACGTCATATAACAATTTTTTAAATTCCTCTCAGGACCTTTATGTAGATTCATTTTCCTGTCGTGATTTTCCATACTGTGATAATATTTTTATAGTATGGTTATGTATACTTTTGGTGGCTATAAGTGATATCGGTTTTGCGTATGCTGCTTTCAGCAAAATATATAAACTTTGAAACATTTAAATGGCTTGACTTAAAATTTTTGGCTCAAAGTGACATCGGCTCGAAGTTTGCTTATATTTAAAATTCCAGGAATTTCTTATAAAAATTGTATAAAGCATTGTTGTTTGCGAAGATTGGACAAAGATTTTAATGAAGTTTTTAAATTGTTTAACACTGTGTCTTCATTAAGTAAAAGCTGATTTTTTTGGAAAACTTTTCACAATCGAAATAAATGCATGATTTTTACTTGTGAAATCAACAGCAAATCTACTTGTCGAAGTTTTTAGTGTAACATAATTATCAAATCTTTTTCAAAAGGATGCGAGGTCTTCAGAGCCACAAGCAGGGAACTTATACCAATCGGAAATTTTTGGGAACTCAGAGTGCTTAAAAAAATTGGTTTGGGCGCATTGCAGTGAATAAAATATTTAAAAAAATGGTAATTTAAAGAAGACTGGGAGCTCTCACTCTCTATTTATCACTTTGGAAGTTCGTAAATGTAGAAGATAATACTTTCATACAAATGTTCCGTTCTGTTGGCGCGATATGATCCCCTGAAAAAACTTTTTAGTGAATTAGAAATTTTTATAAAATGCCCGTATTTATTCAATAAGAAACTCCCTGTTTCAAATGGCAGGTCTTTTTCCATTTATCACATAGGAGGCAGTCCGCAAAATTGGGCGATTTAAATTATTATATAAATGTACCATTTGGTCGGTGCAATATTATCTTAAAAAATTTTGCAGTAATTTTTAAATTTAAAAACAACGCACGTAATTATGCGAGGACAATCTCCCTGATTTTAATTGCAAGCTGCCTCTCCATCTATCACATAGGAAGTCCGTGAAAGTGGGCGATATACGGGGCTCTATTAAAAGTTACGGTGCCTTCGGTCGCGACGCATATTAAGCCGAATATAATGTCACCATTAGCGTGGAAGATCGCTCCATTTGTCATAAATCCCCCACCGTTTACGCGAATGTCCAGGGACCCCGTTTAAGCGGGGGGATGAGTGATTAGGCTTTTATTCCAATTAAGTCACGGCGACACGGGAAAAGCTATATATACTGTCTTTACTCGGACACAATTTGGTCGCACAAGAGTGGCAGTTATGAGTATTTTATGAGGACTCTGACTCATTTTGTCATGGTGAAGATAACGATGAAAATTCTCCAGCTTTTCAACCGACTATATACAGGTCTAGTCCCGGGCGGGCGATTATCAGTATATATATACACAGCGCCGCGCACCTGTGAAAGGAGAAACGCGCCACCGATTACGCCGAGCGATTATCAGTCTCTTTTATTATCAGTTTTATCTTATCAAACTTGAAATCATCAAAGCGAACCGAAAGAGCGCAACTTGCAATAACGCGTAAATATAAAATCGGATCGTTTGCCTATATAAATGCAATTAGTAAGGAATTGAAAATCATACAATAAAACAAACAAGACCTCTTTCTAAAAAACATTGCGCTATAAAAAAGAACTTGGCGGATTAATCCTTTGGGATTTTTTTCGTCAAAGAGTGCTACAGATCCGCAGAGAGATTGGCGCCACCGCTGCTCAGTGTTAAACTTCACGCGGATCAGAAGCAAAACGTTAAGCTTAAAAGTTAAAAAAAAGATTTATTTATTTCGCATGAAGCATGATTCGCAAGGTCGATGTTACTCAGAACCTGCTCAGCAATAACTGTGCAACGAAAAACTACATGTAACAATATTAACAAACATCCATACTATCACATCGTAGCGTATCTCTGGCGGCAATTGATACAAGAATCTCCAGTTTTATGCAAGACGTAAGTTCTATATCACTGCACCACAACCTCGAGTTTAACACTGAGTAGCACTGGCGCGGAATCCCTTCTGCGTATTTGCAGCGGAAAAAAATATTAAAGGATTAACCCGTTGCAATTTTTGAGCGGGAAAAACGGCCAAATTCGAACTGAAAACCGCGTCACTACTTTGCGTCTTTCGTCTCCGGTCCTTACCAACGCTTAATCGCTAGCGCGCTTTTAAACCACGTTTCAGAATTAATAGAAATTGTAAAGGCTTAAAACTATATATCAGAAACCAAAATATTGATTTACCCAGAAATAATATCAGTATAATCTGGCTTGCTTAGTAACGGCTTACGTTTATGTCAAGTAGTAAAATACTTTGTCCAACTATTTCGTGTAAAGTGTCAAACGAACAAAATTAAAAAAACTTAATTTTTGGTGATTTATAGGCGTTTTTTTGGATTTATTCGATATTTTTGTTATATCGACCTCAAGAAAAAATATAAAAACTTCTTAAAAGTAAACAAAAATTACCAAATTAAAAAAATTCTTAAATTACCAAATTGGAACTTTTTAATTTTGTCCTCTGGACATTTTGAACGAAGATCTTGGGAATTGAAATAATAAAAATTTTTAGACCAGAAAGTTACAATTATAGAAATATTAATAAAATTATAAAAATACGGAATTTTAGATTTTTGAAAAACTTTTTGAAAAAAATATAGTATAAACTTAATTAAAATATTAAAATACATACTTAAGATGTTTCCAACCAAAAAGTTTTATAAAAAAATTGAAACGTGTCTAAGCATATTTTTCTTTTTTTTATTTCCATTGACTGTGTTATAGTAAAATCTATTAGGGGTCTAGTTAGTACATACTTTAATAAAAAGATTATTTCTAACATTTTTTTGATTTGTTTTTTTAAAAATACCCTGAATAATTATTCAAAAATTAATGCCATAACCCGGTCAGGATGGGGTGCCTGAATTGGGAAAAACGGTTTTTACCGGCCTCCATCGGAAATTTTTCTGCCTCCTACCTGCCTCCACCCTGCCTCCTATCTGTCTCAGAGGCAGATTTAGCTGCCTCCTACCTGCTTCTAACCTGTATATGCTTCAACATAGCAGGCAGGGTCACCTACCTCCTACCTGCTTCCTACTTCCTCCACCTTGCCTCCATACTGCCTCCAAGGCAGTTTTACCTGCCTCCTACCTGCCTCCAGTCTTTCGGCGGCAGGTTCAAGAGTCGTCCTTACCGGGATAAAGCATACTACAAAGCCACATTTACGAATTGAAAATGTCAGCTTCTCTATAATGAACAATATAATTTCATTTAATATTGTACACGAATTTGTATTGTTAGTGAACTGATTTTTAAAAACGGTTATTTTAAAAATAGCTATTTTTTAAAACGAAAATGGCACATTTAAACTGGTTCATACTTCGTCCAAAGTGTTCAAAGAACAATTTTAGACCAAGTAAAATTGTCCTTTGAACAATCCAAAACGTCTTTTGGACATAGTCCAAAGAAAGTTCAACCTGTTCAAAACACAAGTTAATTTTAACTTGCGTTTTGAACACATTGGACTGTCCTTTGGACGTCGTTTGGACTGTCCAAAGGACAATTTTACTTTGTTCAAAATTGCCTTTTGGAAACTTTGGACACAAGCTACAAAATACGCCCGCAAAAGTTAAAATAAATAAAAAGACGGTCACATTATTGCTGACAATTTCAGAATATCCTTCAATGTTTATTTCGCTGTTAATTTATTTTTTAAAGTTTCAACTGTAACTATTATAACTATAAATTTTAGATAAAAAAAGCAGTTTAAAAATTACTATATTGGCACACATGTTTATTATTATTTTTGAACTTATTTTCCCCCAAATATGAATCAAAAACTGATCTTATTTTATTTTATAAGTCTAAACTCTTATAATGTAAGCCATTTTAAAAAAAAAAATTACGAGTTTAGTAACAGGTGCGAAACACATCTTGATTTTTTGTTTTAAAAATTATGACCTTCTAAATTTTACTCTGCGTTTAATAAAATAAATTTTTATAGCATTATGGACTGCAAAAAATCTTGAGTTTCTTCTAGGCCACATTTAACATATAAATCTTAATTTGTGGTGTAGCAAATCAAATCGAAAAGATAGAATTGTGTTAAAAAAAACGTTCTTTGGTGAAGATAAAACAAAATGTTTTTGGTGGAATAAACAAAAAAAGATATGCAAAACAAATATCTGAATAACAAAGATATTCAGAGGCTTAGAGCCACTGTAATCAATTTATGAACTGGTAACCTCGTTGTGATTAACTTTTTGCTGATCCTTCATCTGCGTAAGAAACCCATTTAACTGCCTTTTACAAAAGTTATACTATTAACGTTGTGGCGCAGTGACAAAACTTAAGTCTTGCACACTGAAGCTATCGAGATCAAGTGGCTATTGACACATGTTATATTTTCATAATATACTGATCGTTTTTTTAGGTTGTTATATGTAATATTTGGAGTGCCAAAGACCGAATAACATTGACTTTGCGTATCCTGCTTTATGCAAAATATGCAACATAATAATAAAGAAAAATTAGGATTTCAAATATTGTTAAGAAAGACACATATAGGCTTGGCATGCCATAATTAGACCGCTCATATCATAGTTAAGGCACTTAGATGTTTTCAAAGGGTAGTCCCACCAACATGCAGGGCGTCTGATGATAGTTAATTAGGGTTATCAGAAAAAAATGTCACTTTATAAACTACTTTACGTCACATTACTTCATAAATTTTTAATAAAACGGATTTAATAAACGCCCATTAGTTTTATTATATTGACCTAATTCACGATTTGTTTCTATTAAAGTTCAAATAATCACAATTTTTGTGCGAAAAAGGCACAGTTTTTTTTGGATCTGTTTTGTGGGCTATTATGGGTTTTAATTAGAACGCACCTAAATTAAGACTATATGATCTTAATTAGCTATATTAAACGCCCTGAGTAGGACCAACCGTTTAGAAGGAAGGTCCTAATTCGTGCCCTAGGGCAAAAAATTAATTTTTACTTTATTTGCATGTAATATATTTTTGCTTTCAGCAACATTCTAACATTTTAAAGTTTTTTCTTTTTGTTTCCTGAAAGTTTTTTAGTCTTTTTGTGTTCCTGTTAGCTTGAACGGTCGTTATGAGCTCCAAATTAGATACAAATCTTCTCAATATAATTTATAGTTAATAATTTTGCGAACGTTTAGAAGTATTTATTACTGAAATGTTAAAAAGCTACAGTATTATTCTGTACAAATTTAATTACAGTAAGGATAATTATGAAAAAAGACCTCAATTAAAAAATAAAACCTGAACCTTTTCGTAAAAAAAAATCAAACCATTAACAACTGTTTTGTACACTAACTTAGAAAATTAATAAACGCTTTCATTAAAGCTACCCGTGTTGGCATTTAAAATATAGACATAAAAATTCTTTTATTTTACACAGCAATAATTTTGGTTTCTTGTTTGAATTTATATTTTGTTTATAAAACATTAAACCGTTCCCGTAATTGCCTTTTTCTCGGTTACAACCGTGAAACCTTCGTAAGACCTATGCCGTACCTCCGTCATACATAATTTTTTGTACGAGTAATGCCCAGTGAGCGAGCAAATCGAAATGGTTAAAACTGTACGGTAGCAATATGCAGATTTTTCTCACGGATACAGTGTATTATGTAGGATATTTCATGTGGCAAAAAATTTGCATATTGCTACAGTACAGCTTTAACCATTTTAATTCGCTCGCTCACCGGCCACTATTCGTGCACAAAAAATTATGTATGATGGAAATACGACTTAGGTCATGCGTAGAATTTACCGCGGTAAGGTTAACGTACGATATTTTTCATACGAAAATACCACCACCGTGAGACGAAGGTTTCACCTTTGTCCTGCGAAGGTGTTACAGGTGTAACGGGGAAAAAGGCTATTACGGGAACGGGTTAAAATAAATAGCTTTATAAGATTAAATCCCAATTGACTTTTCAAAAATTTGGAATTGTTTGTATTATTAATTCATGATTTGTTTTTACAGCCGTCAGCAAGAAATTTGGATGCCTCGAAAAGTTTGGAAACTTGGAACCGCTAAAATGGAAGCTTGAAGCCAAAAATAAGAAAAAAATGTTTAATGTTAGTTCTCAATTTTAGCTTAGATTTGAGGATACGTTTTAGAAAGTTCACATTTTTGACTACAAGTTCCCCATATTAGGCCACAAGTTCCAACTCTATGTTCCCTAGTTTTCAATGACCTTAAATTAAGTCACTCCACTAAAGCATTCATTAAAATAAATGTAGTTTTCAAGAATTAGTGTAATCAAATTTTGTGGTTTTTTAGGAGGGTAAATTAACTAAAAAGAAGAATGTAATTTACAATTTTTTGACTAAGGGGTGTATTAAAGGTTTCTAAAAAAAACACCTTTAACTTAAAAAACATTTTGTGGCCGTTCGTTAGTTAAAAAAAATCTTGGACAATCATAGATAAATAGTAATATCGTTAGGACGGGAGATTTGGTACTAGTAGCTTACTATAATCTCTTAATTAAATTTACGTGCTTCCAAAGTCGATTAATGGTCTCTATCCTCGTTTTTGACATATTTATGCTGTAATTTTTTTGTTGCTCTGCTATAATTTAAAGCATTTTTTTAGTTTAATACCTTAACATAACAAAATAGAAATAATAATATTATTTAGCAAAATGCACTATTTTGGTAAAAATGACCAATTTTTTGTTGTTTTTTTTGTTGTTGCGTTTTTTGTTGTTGAGTTTTGTTTGTTTTTTTTTGTTTAAGCTTGGGTTAAGTTTGTTATAAATGAGCATTAATGGTTTTTTAACTACTACTGCATTTTGAGCATCATTCCATAATAAAGATAAAATATCTGATCATAAGCTCCAAATTTTAGCTTAAGAACGCTGTTTTTTATTTAAATTTTTAGTTTTTTTTTCAAAAATTTGGTTCAAAGACGCAGATTTTATGAAAACTAAATTATGAAAAATAAAAAAATAAATAAAAACTAAAAAAAAAATTAAAATTATGAAACCTAATGAAAATTGGCGCTTAAAGTGAATTATTTTTGTGTTTATGCTTGATATAAAGCTTGTTTTTATAGTTAAATGAATTATGAAAATTTTGAACGTTATAGAGTTAGAAATGTTTAGTAAAATTACAAAATAAATTTTTTATGATGGTCGGAACTCCAATTTTTCGGAGGCCAAAAGGTCGCAACTGCCTTATGCTTATTTTAAGCTTATTGTATACAATAACGATATTGGTTACAGTTTTGTTTTCTATGCTGTTGGATAACTAAAAAGTCGTAGTTTAGTTATGTTAAGTTTCGTTCTTTTTACTTATTGCTTATATGGGGTTTTATTTTTTTCAAAACTTTAAAGGGCCGTTTCTCGAAAAGTCAAAAATGGAGTTACGCCTTTTTGTCATAGCAGCGACGATATACATTAACGTACATACATAGGAGACAGCGGTTCATGCATACTATTGGCTTTGTGGTTCTATATAAATTCTGGTCCCTTTTACTTGCTTTTATTTTGTCTTTGCTTTGTCTTCACATATGCTTCCAAGACATTTTTTCCGTCTCCTACTGTACTTTAACCCTTCCTACTATAGCTGGTTCCGAGGCTGGTTTTGCTTTTTCTTTCTCCTACCTACTACTACTTTCCTCCACCTACCATTTTTACTGTCACACGATGTTCTTGTCACCTACTTTCTTTCGTCCTGCGTCAATCCTGTTTCCCACCTATTTTCGAGACAAGGTTTTTTTACTTCTTATCTGCCTCCATCTTGCTGCATATTTATCCCCACTGTTTCCAAGAAAGTTGTCTGCTTTCAAGAATGCCAGCTCCTACCTAATTCATTGTTCATCAAATATTACTGTAGACTTCACGTAGCGACCAAGTTTTTTAATCAAATTGGAAATTAAGGCTTGCAGCTGGGCTCGAACCAGCGACAACATTCTTCCCTCGAACTACCCAAGCCGCAGTAGTATTTTGCTAAATTAATTCTTTTAGAATCGTAGGTAGGTAAACAGTATCGCGCTGTTACTGTCATTGTGTTAATTTTTGTGACAGCCGTCCGGTCGCTTCTTAACACAAATTAAATTATTAAATTAATGTGATATACTAAAGATTTGTTACAGTTTTCACGATAGTCAAAACCCTTCCATTTAAGCGGAAATTATTCAGTGTTAATATTTTTTACAGAGTTATAACGTATTAGAATCGCTTTTAGCCAATTAGTACTTATGAAGAAAGGAGATTTTTCATCCATTAATGATTAATTTTTTCCAAAACACTGATTGGCTGAAAGTGATTTCACTAGCTCCTCCCGCAACCATTCCCACAGACCAAAACATATATGACGTGATCACGAATACTATATGACTTTTGAGGGTCCTTGAAATCCTGACGTGTTATATGTTTTTTTTATTTTTAGAAAAAATAATAATACAAACTAAAAGCCGCCACAAAATTCTAGTTGCTAACTAGCTCCATTAAACTCCACTATTGTTTCAACCCTGCCAAATAACTGCCTCCACCTTGCCTTCTATCTGCCTCTACCTTGCCTCTCAAGAAAGTTTTTCTTCCTTTTATCGTCCCTCTAATGTACCGGTGGTAATGTTAAAGAAATGTCTGTACCGAAGTTATGGTAATTAATTTTAACATTTTTACAAAAGTGCCGTTTGATATATGAAGAGGTGATGCGTTCTGCATTTTGGAATTGCTGTGCCGATAAACGCCTACTTATCGGCGCAATAAATCTGAGCATAATTGACCTCTGTTTACCTGTTTCCGCGACAGAAATCCCAATTAAAACGGGTGGAAATAAAGTTGTCCCAACTATTCAGTTAAGTGCCACCTAGGGTCATTTGTGTTCACTTTTGACGTTTTAGTTTGAAATTAAATTTAAAACAAAATAATTTTATTAATTTTTACCGTATTGTATTATTATTTTTGTTAGGTCTTTTAGTTAAAGTCCTTCAGGCTGAAATTCAGGGCGTAACCGCTCGCCGTCAGGAGGAAATAAAGAATGAACGCTTGAGAATAAAAAATAATTAAAAAAAGTTTTCAGAGATGATGTAACCAATTATTATTAAGTTGCGTCAGGTACTTCTCTCCACGTGACATTTTCTCGCAGAACGAGTGGTTACTTTACCACCTAATCATTTTCACCCTGATAGAATTCATCTTTAGTATTTTTTATCAAGAAAATATTACCGCAAACTTTGCTCGAACATTTAAACTTAATGAAAGAAACTGGGTCTTTTGGCAAAGTCTTCAGTATTTTTTCATGAATGTTTTTATTTTATTTGTAAAAATGCTCCACATTTGCAATATTATTTGATCTAAAAAACTGTATTTGCAGCAAATATGTTTTTTGTTACAAAATTTTCGATAAAATTTTTGTTACACTTATGTAAATTATATTTTGTGCGGTTTTCGAAAACTTTAAAACAATACTGTAAGCAATATTTTTTAAGTATAAAATTGCGAAGAAATATCTTGTGTACATGTATACCTTTACAAGTGACTTGTAACAACCAAAACATTCGTTCATTTGCTACTACATAATATTTTGGAATAGGGTTATTTTGCTTTCAAACATTCATTTTTATTGCTACAACAATATTTTGGAATAATGTTTTTTCTTGTTGTTAAACAACATAGCAAACAAAATTGAGGTTGTATTGTCATATTCGAACTATCCGGAAAACTTACAAACCCATCTATCCGCACAGTACACGCAAAACCGAAAGCACAAAAAAATCAAGAAAAGACTAAAATTTGCAAAAAAAAGAATTTACGAAAATTAATACTCGTAATTCTGGTGTTATAAAGATACAAAAATATTGAAAATAAAGTTTGGGTATATAACGTAATTATTGTACAGCTCAGGAATCTGCCGACGGTAAGTGTGGTTTTGTACGCCTGTTTGTAGTATTTTTGCAATTCATCCGTCACTCCGGCGCCGGTGTAAATTTTCTCTCCCTCCCGGTTTTAGAAAAGAATGCCGCGATAATTTTATACGCTCGTTTACCGCATGACACAAAGAGTCGAAATCGTTGTAAAATACCACTAATTGTGACTTTTTTTAATCTCTTAACACACAAATAATATAATCAAAATGTGTCAGAGTCACGTTGATTTTATAATAATCGTGACTTTTTTGTCGTATAGTAACAAAGATATGGTTGGCCCCAAGTCAACCGTAATATTCCATTAGATGCGCTCTTTCTTTATTTTCTTTGCAAATTTTAAACTTCTAAATAAAACATAACATTATTCCAATGGCGCGGATTATTAAAAACTCTATTATTAGTTTTGACGCCCTGTATAATTTTTCCAAAATTTCGACTAATTATTACCGGTACGTCATTATGACAGAGACAGTAGTGAATATTTACATGTTACACTTGAAAATTCGTGTCATACGAAAAACAACATTTTATTTAAGTTGCAAAAAACCTTAAATCATTCAATATTTTATTAATAAGTTATGATTTCACTTTTATGCGCAACAAACAGGTGCTGAATACGCAAGTACAGTGCACGAATTAATACATGTTGCTTGTCTACGTTTATAAAAACTATATGTACTATTTAATATATATACTATACAGTTTATATATACTATTATTATGTAGTATTATATATTTTTGCGTATATTAGCTTGATCAACGAATTTAAGCAAAATTTTGATTTTGTGACCGTGAATATCCGCCTAATTCATTTCTATTAATCGCTTTAAGTTAATTATAATAGATAGTTAATAGTAATAGTTTTAATAGGTTTACTATACTTTAATGCTTTAGATTTCCACTATTTTTTAATTTTTTTCACAGAAAAAATGCACTGTTTTTCAAATCTGATTTTTGAAAACCTTAAAAACTATAAAGGTGTTTTTTTCAAATTTTATTTTTGTTTAAAAAATCATTGAAATTACTCAGCACACAATAACCAAGCTAATCAAATTAAAAGTTGCCCATTAAGCCACCTGTAGTTTTAAAAGAGGAGTGTCAGATCCTTTTAACTGATTATTTTTCAAACACCATGACCTTGTTTTAAATTTAACATCTTTATGTAATGAGAATGGTTGTACTTAACGTGATTTTTTATTATAAAATACACTACAGCATAAACAATACGATAATATAATATAAGTAATTATATTCTAAGAACTACCATTAATTACATAAGCTGATTAAGATGCGTTTTGCAATTGTTTTTTTAAGTTTTAAAAACAATTAATTTTTTATCCAATTTAGATATTAAGCTCACAACTTTTTTTCACGTTATGTTTTTTTGTTACACTAGAAACACAAACATTTTTATTTTAATAATTGAAAAAGACGATTTTGTTATTATTTAAACAGATTGTTCAGTTTTGATTCAAAGTATGTTCTAATTAATATATTTAATTTAACAATTAAATAATTCATACATTAATGTATGTTAACTTCAAAAGAAATTTATGTTTTGAATAACTGCAAGATTTGTACATATATTACATCGTATACTAGATTTAAGATTTGCATTACTGATATGTATTATTAAAACTTATCATGTACCGATCTGTTTTACTAAAAATAATATACATACATGTAGTGTATGCATGTATAAGTAAAAGATATTTACAAACAGTGAAAGCATATTTACTGGTCCACTTTTTGACGCGTCTGACAAAAAAGCTTAAGAGGATTTAAGGTCGATGGAGCCTTGGGAACTTGGAGCCAAAAATAGAAAACTTGGAGCCGTAGGTATGTTTAAATAAAGGTTTAAAATAAAATAAAAATAAATAAACTTGGAGCCGTAAGTTAGGAACTTGGAGCCGAAAGTAAAAATTGCTAAAACGTTCACCTAAGCCTAAGCAAAACCTTAATCTAACCATAAACGAATTTTTTTTAAAGGCTCCAAGTTCCCATATAACCTACTATGCCAAATTCTGACGAATTTTATTAGATTTAGAGCTTGACTTAATTTTGAGCCATATTGCTCTATTTGGGGATCTCGAAATTGAAAATGCCCAATTATTTCAAAATTATTTTATAACAGCAAAAAGTTTGACTTTTTTGTTTAGAACCACAATTATAACACGCTCTCTGCTATTTACGTCAACCCTTAATGAAAGCGCAATTATAATGAAAGCCGGTGCCCGTCCTGTCGAGGCATTTCTTCATAAACAGTACCATAATTTGAGCTCTTAAAAAGTGCCGAATCAAGCTAACCCATAGCCGCCCGCCAATTCGGCAATAAATATGAAGAATAAATTATACGATAGTATATTTTTCTGAAATTAAAATCATGTTTTTACCTCCGTATACATTTCTAATTCCTTTGGCGGGAGCTAAAATTTTACTATAAAAGTTAAAAAGAAAAAAATTGGAGCCCCGCTAGATACTGTATAATTATTATTAAAACATCGCAAGTTTTACCGTTAGAAAATCGCCCCCGCTCTATCCGATCGTTTGACACTTTACCCAAACGCCCCGGCAAACGATGCCAATTAAAACAACTCCCGGACGCCACGATCAACCGATTAATTACTAATACGCGTATCGGAAGTGTTTTCGGTTTACACACCTCGCACCGATTTGAAAACTGTCGCGGGTCGCGCCGGGACCGGACGGCAGAAAGAGTCCCAAATGCAGCATATGCAAATTTCTGGCGAATCTACCGCGGTCCCGAAACGATTTACAGCCGCCGCGGCGAGCGCAAACTGCGGATCTTTACGATTTTCGACACCGTAAAGGTTTCGGAAACGCTCTATGTGCGGATGCAAAATTAATATCGTTTCGGATTTATTTCTTAAGGCGCCTAGCGATATTTCTTTGTAACTTCCGACGGCGATCTGTCCGTAATGCCGTCGAAATTATTGGCAATTTTCGCGGTTATTATACAGTAAGATATCGTTGATTCTGACTCTTTTGTAAAGGTTTTTTGGATAAGTTGTTAAATATTTACCGAAAAGTATAAAAAGTTTGCTTAAACAGGTGCGGTACCGAGTCAAACTTTTTGTCTTTGATTTTGATTATTTTTTGTGAAAGCTTTACCCCTGCCCCAAATAGCCCACAAATATGTTTTTAACAAAATATCTCCAGTGGTTAAGGAGTTATAACCCCCCAAAAATGGCGTTTTTCGACAATTTTGTATGTGAAAGATTGCTCAATGGGTATAACAATTTAAGTTAAAAATTATGCAGTCGAAGAAACCGGCTACTTTCTAATTTAATTTGATACCTTGATCGTGAAGATTGGTGCAGTATTTATCGAAATATTGCGTTTCCCGCACGAAAAACACTCGATTTTTTTGTTAAAAACACCAAACGACGGCAGCGATTTTATGAAGTTTGTCCAACCTTTTTTCCTTTACTTCGTGTTTTTAGCGAAAAAATCGAGGGTTTTTTCTACGAGAAACAAAATACGTCGACAAATACTGCACCGATTTTAATGATCAGGGTACCAAATTAAAATAGAAGGTAGCCGCTTTCTGTCAGTGCATAATTTTAAACTTAAACTATTATACCCATTGAGCAATTTTTCACGTACAGAATTGTCCAAAAACGCCATTTTTTGGGTGTCATAACTCCTGAACCAGTGGAGATATTTTGTTAAAAAAATTTTGTGAGCTATTGGGGGCAGGAGTAAGGTTTTCACAAAAAAGTAATCGAAATTGAATTTAAAAAGTTTGACTCGGCGCCGCACCTTTAAAGTGAAATATAGAATCGCAATCTATTTACAACACTGCACAAACCGAGCGATAACATGAAATAACTAAAGTATTATAAATAAAATTTATTGCAAGGTGTGTTTGTTCTCTCAAGTTGGAAAAACTATTAAAATGTATTTTCCTAGGTTAAAAACGTTTCAGTAATATTCATGTCATACAAATGTATTTAAAAAACGTTTCAGTAATATTCATGTCATACAAATGTATGTATTAACGATTTACTTTTATGCTTATCATATAATGAAAGCTTTCAAAATTTCCAATAAGCTACAGATCTGTTTTATACTTTTTTAGACTGTTTATATATTTATTTATACAACACCTTCAACTGTAATACCGTTTCAGGTTCCTTCTATCAGGAAAACAAGTCATTTTCCAGCAAGATGTTAAATAAGCAACTTCGGTTAACGGTTCTTGTTGATTTTACAAAACCCAGGCGCGAGATTTCAACTTTTGCGTTGAGAAATACGTTAAACCATAGTAATACAGCGTATGATTTTTCTTATTCTGCTCTGAAATGTATACAAAATAAAATATAGACCTTTGACTGCGGATATTTTATTGCGGAAAAATCAATCGTCATAGTCTAATAAAAAATTCAGAAAATTATTTTTAATTAATAAACTTGGAGCAGAAATGTAAATTATTTTTAAAAAAATACGTTTTTTGAATATTTTATAAAGCAGTTCTTAAAAACGTCATAACATTACAATCTATATTATAACATTACAAGTTGGTCCTTCCCATGTCCTCTATACAGTTTTAAGAATAATTCTCGGGTCCGCCAGATATACTTCTGGTGTGTTTGTTTATTGTAAACTTAATCTGTTACACCCGAAATGCGCTCGAAATACAAACAATAATACTAAAGTTTTGTTATTATTAATGTGTTTCTCGTCAAACCATCTGTTTCGAAGTGTCCGAAATTTCTTGCAACTACTAACAGTGTTGACAGTTTAAGAAAGAAAAAAATCGGCAGCGCAAATCGCCTCCGAAAATTGACGGCGGCGCGTCAAATTTTCACGCGATCCGCGGGTTTTTTCGCCTGTAAACTGGGCGATTTTACCGTAATCCGCTCGGATTTTGGCGCGTTAATTCTCGCACTTGCAGCTCCTGAGATTGTTCTCTCGAAAAATCCCCGAAATGCGAAGTAATTTCGTGAGAAAGGTAATTTCGGTAAAAGTTTACGTTAAAATCGGCGAATCCCCGCTCGACTAATTAAAAAAGTTTACATTGCGGAGAAGTAAAAAATTCCCCTCCGGCGCTTCGGTATACTGTAGCGCAGAAACTGTAGAAACAGGTAACCCCCCCACTAGACAAGTGTAAAGTCGACAGTAAAAAAGTGTACAAATCGCGCCGGTAAAGGTAGAAAAACGGTGTCGGTTGTACGGAAAACTTTCGACACTTTATACCTAGCACATCAATTAAAATCCCAACGTTTTTTTTTGGTAAATTAATCTGTTCAAATTGTTGATGTTGAGATATTATTTTGTTGCCGCCGCCGCTGAAATTTTGCAATAAAAAAACTGATTTGATGACATTAAGAAAATCAAGAAAGAACACTATATTTTTAAGTGGTAAGAATAACAATTTTAAGAAGTCAAGTTGTCTGTTTGCAAAAAAATTCAGACACTCAGGACAAATCAAATGACACACTAAAACTGAACTTTTTTTGTTATATGCACAACGAAAAGAACAACTAAAACATCAAACATACATAATTTAAAAAATAAGCCACAAGAAGAAATCGAATGTAAAATTACATTTTAAAAGCTAAATATTACTATTTTGAAATAAATTTTTTCTGAATGTTTTATTTTTTTTAACTTGGATTTATTGCTTTTTTATTATCAATGTAACATCGAGCACATGGAGATAAAACTGTATTACGGCAATAATTAATTCGAAGCGATTAAGAAGATAACAATTTTTAAAAAATGATTTACCGAATTCTACAAAATTTAGTGTCGATGGAGCCGAGGGAAGTTGAAGCTGGAACCTGCAGCCAAAATTAGGGAATTTGGAACCCTAAATGAGAAACTTGGAGCTGTAAATTTGTATATTTTGGAGTTAAAGGTAAAAATCGGTAAAATCTATACCTATAAGCCTAAGTAAAGCCTAAGTCTAAACCTAGTTGATTTTTTTCTTAAGGGCTCCAAGTTCCTTTTGTGCCCGGCTCTAAGTTCTCAAAAATTTGCGGCAGCTTGAAATTCCCTACTTACGGCTCCTCCTAGCTTTTACAGTTAGTATTTAGCTCTTTTGCTGTGTGCGTTTAAAAATTAACATTTTATACTTTCAATTAGAAACCAAGATTTTATTTCTAGAATGATCAAAATACCCTACAATTATACGTTTCAAAGTCAATCCACCCGAAATTAATATACTGCATTTTTTTACACATTGTGCGTAATTAATTTTTTGTAGGTTATACATATAATATAATATAGACATTCAGTGTGTAAATTTTCCCGCGTTCTTAGTGACGCCACAAATATTTTCTTAACTGTCAATATATCGCATGAATGTGTATTTTCGAATCCGACACTTGTTAATTGATTTATTTGTAAGTAATTATAGAAAAAACTATTAAAATATTATTCTTCTTTATTTATCGCAGTTTAAATTCTTATTTTTAAAATTGTAATTGAAATGTGGTTTTGACGGTATTTTCATTGGTTAGCTCTTTTAAACAATTTATTACAGCACATTTAAACAGGTTATTACAGCTATTAGCACACTGAAACTAGACTTGAAGAAACAGAATAAAGCAAAAAAAATATATATTCTAGAATTATTTTCTGTAAAAAAAAAGATTTCCATTGGAATAAAAACGTAAATTACTATAATTTGTCACGATAACAAAAAGGTCGATTTATAGTACGACTTAACGGCTGAGTTACATGTTGACATTACTTCGGTATAAATCCACCTGTCTGTTGATGAGATATAATGATTTTTTAGCTGCCTAACAACAACAAGAATAATAATTCCTAAATATGTAATAATGGACCTACCAAGCATTACAAAATTTGGGGTCCGCGGTCCCGCCGCCAAATCAGACTTCGTTATGAAACCATTGATTTTTACCAAATTTTTTCAGAAACCGGAGATTAAACAACATTTATTAAAACAATTTCGAGTATTTTTGTTAATTTCTGACCTTTATTTCAAGCTATTTTAAGCGTGAGTAAGGTTTTTTATATGTTAATTTATTTCGGTTAACCAGAAAAAACATTTTGTAATACTTTCATTTAATATAAAAAAGCACGCTAAAATTTCTTAAAAAGATGTATTATTATTATTTTTAGTATTTCTAATCTCAAAAATAATACAAAAAATGCATTTTATTTAAGAGGAACTTTGTTTCGTGGTGGGACCGCCGACCCAATTTTTGTTATGCCAGGTATAGGTCCATAAAATTACGTTTTTGTAATAATTATTTTTTTGTTGTTGTTGTGTTGACAATCACGTCAAGATTTTAAGGACCCTCAACATGTCATATAGTATTCGTGATCATGTCATATATGTTTTTCTTTGTGGGAATAGTTGTGGGATGAGCTATGTAATAGAATTACTTTTAGCCAATTAGTGCTTGGGAAAAATTAATCTTTAATGGATGAAAAATTAATTTTTCATAAGCACTAATTGACTAAAAGTGAATCTAATACGTTATCACTCTGTAAAGAATATTAACACTGAACAATTTCCGTTTAAATGTGAGGGTTTTGACTATTGTGAGTTTTTTATAATTTCAATGTATGTTTATAAATGTATTTTCCTATTGGTACTGGTGTCTTTTTTTAAATTTTTTTCAATATAATTTACGGTATACGTACATATTTGCAGGTTATTTTGTTAAGGTTTTTGGAATAAACTTATTTCAATGATTTTTAATGCGTTATAAAGGTCTTCTGAACGTCAAAAATATTCGACGGTATTCTCACAATGTAAAATAAAAATTTTTAACATTACAAATTCAATTTAGAAAATGTAAAAAATTTAAAAAATAGCTATCATAATACCTTTGTGATTTTCGATAATCCTTTTCAAAGCTAAATAGTTTTAAATTTTATTTTTAAAGCTATAGATAGCCTTCTATCTTTCGGTGACAAATTTCGTGCGCCTAACAAATTACGCGTTTCGGACGGGAAACGGTGGTACTGTAGTTAAAGGGCCAATAAAACCAGAAGCAATTTGCAACCTCAATTCCCCCAGTAGTTAAGCGGAAAATTAAGCTACTTCAGTGCCAAATGTCGCGGGGAGGAATTGGCAGATAAAAGCCTGTAAAACGAACATTCCATCGTCTAAAGAGCGCCTTAAAACAGCGCAATCGCGTGTCGGACCGCATGAAATCTCTAATCTTAAGCTCTATTCAAAAATTACATTTTAATAAATAAAAAATGCAAAAATAATAAAAAAATAACTATAATAAAACCAACAAAAATAAAAACATTGTAGAACTAAAAATATAATAACAACAAATTTCTTTTGATAATTTGGTGCATTTTTGTAACAGAATATTCTTCGCAAAACAATCTGAAAGTAAAACAAATAAGTGGTGTGTATAGTAAAGAAGTAGTGATACTTAATTAGAAATAAATATTCAAGATAGTTACCGACTTATGTAGGCTTATCGAACCTTGTATTTTCCTAATTTTAGTTCTAAAACGCAACTCCAAATACAAAGAATAATTGAAAGCGCTTTGATTTAAATTAATAAAGGTACATTTTAATTTTTAAAAAAGTGGATTTAGGTTTGGCTGGTACTGGAGTACAAGCATTTTACTTATAACACCGAGTTTATTTATTTATTTGGGAGACTTTTTTGTTTTACCTACATATTAATGTTATATTTTTGGAAAATTTATCAATTCCTAGTGATAAATTAATGTAAAATTTAGAAATTTTAATAAGAACTAATGAATGAGTTTGATAATTTAACACCCTATGTACATTTTTCTGTCACATACGGTAAAACAGTAGCTAAAACATTCACATACTAGGGTTGAATTTGCCGTGCATAGATACATAGTCGTTTAAGTACAGTACAAGGTATTTGAATTTTTCGCAAAGGGTCAGCTTATTTCAGTGCATTTTTAAATGTTTTATCTGTCTTGCATTATGCGAATTATAAACAAATAAAAAATAAGCTCAGACGAGGCTTAAATTTTCACGCTTTCAAACAGGCGGCTCCAAGTTCCCCGAACTGAATTTTAAAAAATAAAAAAAATCAAACTGCACCCATTCGGACCGCGGCAGTCACGCGTGCCACTTCCTCGCCGAATTCTCTATATCCTATGGCTAGCATAAAATCATGCTGAACATTAAAAAAAACCGTTCATACCGATTTTTAATAGCTGTCACCTCTCCGTCTGTCCCGTTCCAATTATTATAAATGTCGGCGCCGCTCCTGTTTTTAAAATCCGCGGCGGCGACTGAATTTACGTAATTAAAATCCCAGCTCCATTCTACAGCCGTCAGGCCACGACACAATAGGCCCGAGAGATAAGCTCACGGAGACAATAAGCCCGAGGAGGCGGCTTATCACTCGCCCGCATGCGGAGGCTAACAGAAGAAGCCGACACCCGTCGTAAAAATTTAACGGCCCGGTTTTTTCCCGGTCTAAAAATTGCACTTAACTTGCGCCCCGGCTTTTCCCCGACTCTGCGGAGCCCTATTATTTACGAATTAACAGTACATTTAACGCGGGAAATATGTATGCGAAGATTATATAAGTGTATACGGTAGCGTATGAGTGGATTTGCCGCGCACAGAGATGTTCTTCAGCCCAACAATTATATTTCTGAAGCTTCCGAAGAGCTCCGCAGCCCCACCGCTTAAATGAACGATTTTGAAGTTATATAAACTTAAAATATGTTTTAACAGAATATCAGCGATTTAACTCTATCTATTTGGTTTAAAAATTTTATTTCTAAATTAAATAAATTTTCATTATATTTATTTAGCTTACTAATAAAAATAAATTTATTAATAAATTTAAAAAAAATAGGGCGGACCTCTGGACCTGCTTTGTAGCTCCGAAAAACAGAATTTCGCTCCGAAGCTTCAAGTTTCCAGCTCCGGGGAAGGAACATTGAATTTTAAAAAATTTACACAAAAACACAAAATACACTGCACGCTCAATACGGGGGAAATTAAGAAATGCAATTATATAGTCTAACTAAACAATATAGCAAAAAAACTTCTGTTTAACAGTTAAAAATAAAAAAAATGACTAGCAACAACGCTGAATTTAAATGTTTTTCTTGTGCTTCAGTAATCTTTGAAACTTTTACATAATATAAAAACAAAACTAAAAAGGTTGGGAGAAAAAGAAAGCCCCCAAAACTAATAAAAATAAAATTTAAATAATAGACAAAGTTAAAGAAGCGTAGTAAAGCAAAAATAATGGAAGTTTAAAATAATATTAATTTAAAGTTAAAAATGTTAAAAAATCCCGAATAAGCAATGTAATAAAGGTTTTTGCAATAAAATAAGTTTGCACTTTAAAACCTGGAATATTCATGAGACTAATGCTTAAGATAACACGAAGTAAAAAGCGTTGGCGTTTCCCAGCGGATTGCGTCTGCATTGGTCTGAATTACGCCCTTAAAAACATATAATTTTAAAAATTATGTTATTCAAAATTTTTGTTTGTAATTTTTCTCAGAGCTGATGGTATAGTAGAAATCAGCTTTAAACTTTTATTGCACCGATTTTAGTAATCAGGATCGAAGCTCTTATATCAGTGCTTCAAGTTAAGTTCCCAATCCTTGAATTTCCATCAAACTTTTTATATAATATCATTATATATATATATATCATTATAATATATAATATATATAATATAATATATAATATAATATATAATAAAATATAATATAAATATAATATAATATATAATATAATATAAATATAATATATAATATAATGTATAATATAATATATAATATAATATATAATATAATATAATATATAATATAAATATAATATATAATATAGTATAAATATAATATATAATATAATATATAATATAGTATATAATATAATATATAATATAATGTATAATATAATATATAATATAATAATAATATAATAATATAAAATAAATATAATAAAAAAAATTAATATAAATAATATAAATAATATAATATAATATATAATATAATATATAATATAATATAAAATATAATATAATAATAAAATATAATATAAGATAATATAATATAATATAATATAATAATATAATATAATAATATAATATATAATATAATATATAATATAATATAATAATATAATATATTAATATAATATATATAATATATAATATAATATATAATATAATAATATAATATAATATATATATAATATATAATATATAATATAATATATAATATAATATATAATGGGAGTTTATAATTGCAAACCCACCTTTCAGTAACTTCATGGAAATTCAAGGATTAGGAACTTAACTTGAAGCAATCATGTAAGAGCTTCGATCCTGATTAATATAAAATTCATGCAATAAAAGTTTAAAGCTCATTTCTACCATACCATAAGCTCTGAGAAAAATTACAAAGAAAAATTTTGATTAACATAATTTTTAAAATTATGTGTTTTTAACGATATATTTTGTCAGACATTAATTTTATATAATGTCCTTCTTTTGTATAATAGAAATTCCGATGTACTGAATCCTAAAAATCGATACATATTTTCCTGCATGACATATAATGATATTTAATGTACATATTTATATTATACGAGACATTTGTGGCGTTTTCAGTGCTGACTGCTGTGCAAGTCTTACTTTAAGCCAAATAATAAATAAACTTCAAAACTTAATTTTTGGTGTAATATTTTTATTCTTTCTATTTTATTTGAAAACTTTAAAAATTTCAAAACCGTCGAAACGAATGACTAATTTCTCTGCAGCGGTAAAGGTTTTATGGGCCGGGTTTAAAACCGTGAGAGGCGATAACGTTACAGTATGCGCCGGAAAAAATTGCCAAACCACGGCGGCGACTGTTAGGTATCGAAACTCACTTCGTTTTATCGCCATTCCGAAGGCGATAAGGCTACAGTAATTAAGACGTTAGCGCCGTTTGTTTAGTTTGGCAATTAGGCGCCGGGCTATTAGCGGCGCTTAAAGAGCGAGTTCCAGCAGAACCGTTTTTACAACGGCACCCCCGTGCGGTATTTTCCAGGGATTTTATGACCCCGGGAGTAATAGCCGACCGCATTAGCTGTGTAAGTTTTTATGCGATTCCAGGAGTCTCGAAACGATAAATCGGTTATTGGCACCGGCCCTCGCCTCGTTAAATTCCTCCGCACTCTTAGTTATTATAGTTTTAAAGGTTTTAAAAATATTGCGGTAAAACTGTAACAAAAAAACTTTAAAAAACTATGGTATATTCGAAGTATTCGTACAACCCAAGGTTTAATATCAACAAAAACTATTGTAGTGGAATTTTTGTTTAATATAACGTTATGTTTTTTTAAAATTCAAGTAACATCACAGAGGTGTGGTACTTCTACAAGATAGAAAAGCTATTTCGCGAAAAAAAAATTGCAATTTTTTTTAAAATTATATACAGACCTGTGCACTGTCTGGAAATGCCCCCTGCTTTATTGGAGGATTTGTCCCCTCCCGTTTTATTGCCCCCCCCCGCCAAAAAATAAAAAAGTACCCTAAAATTATGACGCCATTTTGACCTATGATAACGCCATCATCGTGAATTTTTTGCAGTTTTTAGCCTATTTCAATGTATTTTAAGCCATTTTAGACCAATTTTTACCTTGTTTTCGCTTTTTTGTCCCTTTTTTCGGTTTTCCCTTCTTTTTTTCTTCTTTTTTCTCTTTTTTTTCTTTCCCCCCTGCTTGCGCCCCCCCCCGTTTCAAAAAATTTGCCCCCCGTTTTGAAATTGCCCCTCCAATAAAACCCCTGGGGGGGCGAGCACAGGTGTGTATATATATTGATAAAATTAATATGCTTTATATATGGTTTACATTAAGCAAAAAATTAGCAAAAATTACAGAAAAATACGCACAGAACAAGTTTTGTTTCAGATTGACATGTAGATATGATTTTTTGTTAGGTTATACCATAAAAATTTATAATTTATAGCCAAATACAATGTATCCTGACTGGTTTTATAATCAAATACAACGTATCCTGAATTAATGGTTATGCCCAAAATTGTTAATTAAATGAAGCTTATACATCCTAAAGAGAATAAGATCTAGAATTAAAATCCAAAACCTTAAGTTCAGATAAATAAAGTTTTTTTCCTGTTAATTTATGTATTTTGCTTTCTTAAACTCGTAAACATAGTGTTGAACGCACTCATGCGTCTTTAAATAAACTAAACTTAAATAAAAACAAATGAAAACCCAATAGTTTTAACGCAAAAATCATCAATAATTAAAAAATAAATAATTCATCTATCAATAAAACAAAATATATGATTATATCACATTACTGTAATATATTTTGGTATAGAATTTCAATCTGGAACAATAAAAATTTGTAATCGTTAACAATAAAAATTAATGACTTTTCGAACCAGTTGAAACTATGTAATTGCCATAAAATTTCTTAAACTGCAAAAAAATTTCCTAAAATTAAAAAAAAACAGCCATAACACATTTTTATCTCCATTACGGTAATTCTATATAATTGTTTTAAGTTTTTTGTAAGTTTAATTAATGCAAAACAAGAAATTCGTCAAATTTTTCATTTATATTACAGTTTACTACAAAATTTTTTCCAGTCTTGCAACTGTTAAAGTTTTTAAAATGATGATATTATGATATATAATTGATGGTAGTTTTGGCAAAAAATACAAGAATGCAATGTAGAACTAAAAAAATCATTATATTCTATTAATAAATTATTGTTTTGGAGAAAAATTTGTTTTGAAAACTAAATGCTTCTTTATAACACATCATCTATTTTTAGCATTTAAAATTATACTTTATTAAATAGTTTCTTATTGAGTGAGACTGTTATGAACATTCCAACATGTAATCCTTCTTAAAAAATAGTAAAAACTTAGTTATTTTAAAATAAATTGATTTCGTTAATGATAAACAAATAAATTTAGTAAATAGACCTTAAGTCCTGAAATATTGTTAAATTCAAATGGCAATAAACGAATTTTCCGAAAAAAATAGTCTGTGGTGTGTTTTATAATCAACGTTAATTTCAAATCATAACCAGTAATTTAAATTGAAAACAAGGTAAATTAACTATTTTAATCCTTCTAAGCTTGAACGAAGTTTGCAACTCACTTTAGTTTCAAACGGAAGAAACAAAAATGTGATAAAATATACCACACAAAAATACAAAACACGTAGCCGACTCGCTGTTTTTAAGAAAATTCTACAATGTATTTATTAATTATTTGTCGTAATTAAAGCCAATTTATAAGCTATTGGCTTCGTAGGTTTCTTTTCTTTGCGGGCTTTTATTCTAAAAAACTTTTAAATATCCGTCTGTTTATCATTAACCACAAAGTGGTGTCTTAATTTTTGATTAGGATTCCCATCTTTTAAAATATTATTATTATACTGTAAAACCCGCGTCAAATTCGGATTTCTAATAATTAAGTACAAAAATTAGGATAATTAATAATTACTGCAGCGTTGTGTATGAGTGAATTTAAACGATTAAAAAATAAGGACTTTCTTGCTCCAGTTAACAACAAGTAAGTTTGACGAATGGGCGTTTTTTAATAAACAATTTTGATGTTTTTTATCATGATGAAAGTCATAATTTAAGCTTTGTTATCATAAAGTTATCATGACAGAAATATGCATGAAAGATGTTTACGATTGACTACTGTTAACCTTAATTTTCCATAAAAAACCTGGGAGAAACCTGATAATTAAGCTAAATTTTGATAAGTTTGATATTGATGAGATAATTTCTTTATTTTACTTTAATGGTGAGTTTTTGAAGAATTCCAATCAATGTTGTACCCAATCAGCTTGTGATGTTGTGCTTATTTTATTCGTGAAACTGATAGTTATAAAAAACCCCACACTTGATTTCCGTTATTACTACCTGTTTTAATTAATAAGAAATCCCGCTTGATTTCTGGTATATCTCTATATCAACTTTCTTAACGAAATAAGTGAGCCCCGGAAAGAAAAGAAAAAACTTCCTGCAAATTTTTATCAAGATAAACGCTCGGCGTGCAATTTAATCCGCTTCACCGCGCCGTCCAGGCAGGTATGTATATCGCTATCACTAAAACCAAACGAGTCACAGCCGTAATAAAATACACGCGACTGCGACTTATTTAAGATTTCAAAAAGAACCTTATTTACTACAAAATGAGTCATAGTAACGTGTATTTCATAATGACTGCGGTTTATTTTGCTTTAGTGACGAACGATATGTACGCGGGCGTGACGGAGAGAGATAGAGAGGGGCGGCTAAAAATTAATTATCTACAAGTTTCCTGACCAACTGGCATCTTATTACGGATCGGGGGCGCCAGTGCCCGGCGCCCGGCCCGCATAACTGACATTCATTAAGATGTAAAAAGAGAAAGATCCACCCTTCTGATAACCCGCCTGATTGCGAGACCGCAAACAGCCCGTTCCGTTTGTAACCGCACTGTCCGCGACAAAATGAGTCGGCAAAATACCAAGAATTTCATGAGGGGGCACTTGGATTAGGAGTGTTTTGGAATTATTAGACATTGTACTAATAAGTTTTCATTTTTCTTTATTTATTGTTAGTATTAATTTTATTTGTCTTAAAAAAGTTATTTTATTTCGTTTTGGAGCCGGATATGCACGGTCGAAAAAGCAGCGCTAATAGCAAAACCAAACAATACACAACAATATAATCATTATTTTTGTGTCTCAAAGGGGACTCGATCTTGAAAGCTTTAGTACCCCAGACGAGCGTTCTGTCACTGCGCCACGACTTCGATATAGAGATCGCATGTTCACATACAGAATGCCAACAATCCCCTAAAATACACAACTATGAATCTAAATCGGATCTAAACAGATTACCTTAAACTTAACCCCTGTTATTAATTGTTTAACTTGTACTTATCAAATTGAATTAACTCATGCTCCAGAAAACCTGCCGTACCTGTTCTAGGACTGCTATAGAACTATTCTAGAACATAGCCCAGGAGAGCTTAAGACAGCATAGGGCATTCTCAAATCAGTTCTCGAACAGTCTTAACTCCTAAATATTTTATTCATTTTTTCGCAAAAAAGTAAGAAGGGAAGTTGGAATTGTCCGAAGATTCTCTCATGAGAGTTCCAGAAAAATTAGATTAGAGTACGGGTTTAAGAAACATAATAATAATGTACGTATTCACTAGTCTAATTTTGTTTGTACTGACTGTATTTAAAATTAGCAAGAACTCATAATTAAGATTATTTTATTTGTTTTTTTACAATCGTAATTCTGTTTTGTTGTTTGTCAAAAATGATTGAGACGTACTCTTGAGAGGACTGGTTCCTATTGAAATTTCCTACTTTGTTTCACAGAAGTGTTGAGACAAAGTACTAGAGAAATAATTTGAGTTCAAAGAATTGAAATATTCACACGCACATTTACCATGGAAGTAAAATTTTTCGGGAATAACGGTCCCAGAGGCAGGGGCGTAAGCAGGAATGGTTGAGTGGGGGCCGGAGGGAGAAAAGCTGAGGCACAATTTTCATCATCAAAAAAATTGGTAAACGGGGGGAGGGGGGTTTGGGGCGGTAGGGCTCCCTCAACCGTGGGGGGTCTGGAGGGCTTTAGCCCCCCCAGAAAAATTTTTTGAAAATAGAGCCAAAAACTGCTATTACAAACCTTATTTAAAACTTCAAATTTAGTAATTTAGCTGTGCATCCATAATCTCTATGAATCAATATTTTTTATTCTAAAAGCTGGTACCTCAAAGTTCAAATCACACTGTATTTATATAGGTTAAAAGATTTTTCCTTTACAAAAACAGTTTGTAGCTGAATGCTCCTTTTAAGTTTAAGACACTCTCAAAACATATATATATTCATTTATAACATATAAGCAAAACAACATTTTGACTAATACAAAAATTTTTTCTAACGTATTTTTCTTATAAATCTTCAAATTATTTTATATCATATGTTTTAGTCCGCCTCATTTGGGGGGGGGGGCCGAGGGGTTCATTTGGGAGGGGGGCCTGGCGCCCCTGGCCTTTCCTTTCTGGTCACGCCCCTGCCCAGAGGCCGAAAACTTTTTTACCAAACAATAGCTGTCATATGTAATTTTTTTTACCTTCTAAATACCTAATTCGGATGCTGGAAAGACAGTATACATAGCAATAATTTATTTGATTTTGACTTTTGATTTCCGAGCGACAAATATCAAGCAGCATAAAATTAGCAAATTTTGTTTAGGGCCTATGTGGTGGAATCAACAAAATTTTAAGCTCCAATTATAGCAGTAAAAAATTAGGGCAAAGTCCCACAAATCAGTTGTACATTAAAAACTTAGCGGTGTTTTAAGAGTGCTCAGCCTTTTCTTTGGGCATGCTATGCTTTTTCTAAAACCGTTTTACAGACATTTTCTTTCGATGGTTTATTTTAAATGTTGTTGGAAAAATTCTACAAAACAGGTTGGTTCCAATAATGTGGAGTTAAATTTAAGTTTGTTATGTGTGAAATTGCTTATGAAAAAAGTAGAATTAAAGAATTGTGCTTGGAAAACTAAACTCGTAAGATATTTTCTCAGTAAACCATCCCTGTTTTTTTACGATGTTTTTCAACGAATCAGCTTGCATGCATTATGTGATATTTTTGACTTTTTATTATATTGATATTTACTAAAATAAACAATTTGATTTTATTTCATCTGAATTAGCAGATATTGGAACGGCGGGACATAAATTCTTTTTGAGAACAATAAATAAGTATTGTGGGGCCAAAAATAAATACCTGAGTTTAAAGGAATCATTCCACCACTTTGTTTTACTTCTTTTTAGTGTCGCTTATCTACTAATTGTTGGTGTTACTTATTTTGTTTCTAAAATTAGAAACTTTTTTGCATAATCAATCTTCCCACAGCGCGACGTGCCCTCGAATTAGGAAGTTTTTCCGAAATTAAAGGTGCGGTCCCCTCGGTTTCGCGCCACTCCGGGCCGTCAAGAAAAAGTGTCTAAATCCTAGTGAGTTTCACAGGGAGTTGAATCGCTACAGTTTGAAGTGTACACTCGGTTTTAAAGCAATCGGTCTTCGGGTTTTAAAGTCGATTTACCGGGTCCCTTGTCGAAGTTTTGAGAAGTTTTCGGGGTGAAGCCCATTGAGATTTGGAGTACCCCGTAGCTGCCACCCGTGGCTTTGGTTCTTGAACGGTAGCGGCTGAGGTCTCCCCGAAACCCGAAACCGAAACCAAGATTTACCAAACACACAATTCCATGAATTATTTTTTTAAACAAATATCTGCCCTGATTTTTATCTGCCGACAGACAGACAGCAAATGTTTCACCTGAATATTGTTATTCAATTTTTTTTGCTTCAATTTGATGCGAAAAAAACTTAAAATTTCCACTTGGTAATTGTTGATTATTAGAAGTAAAATGTAAAAAAATGCTCTACAATATTTTCACTCTCGAAGCTACCCCAAATACAGAGTAAAAATGACAGAAGGAAATAGGGAGTGCGTGAGCACCCAACTTAAGCTAATATCGCTTAGCTTAACCCCCGGTTGGCTTGTAGAAAAGGGCAAAGAGGATGAAGTATTTCTCAAAACTCTCCTGTCTTTCAGTTGTGCGTTTTGGACAGCTTCAGGTAAACAATAACCAAATATTTCACTGTTCATTATTCGCGTAATTTGCGGTTATTGAAAAGGTGGTCCCTATGGATGATTCTACAGTAATCCTTTTTATTCACTCGATACACCTTTAGTTGCTAGATTCGCGACTTAAAACATAAATTACAGATTTGAAAAATTGCCGCATCCTATTTTAATTTAAATTAGAGAAAATATACGCGAACCATTGTCCAATGGAAGTTTTATTCGCTTATACGACCTTCGTAATCGATGATTGGGTTTAAAAATATATAAAAAACTTTAAAAAACCACAGGAAATAAAACATACGAAAAAAAATAAATTGCGGTACTCCTACCAGCTTCCTTGGTCATTAGTTAAAACATAAATTATTCTAAAAAAAGTTAAAATTATAGTCAAAATTCTTGACCTCAAAAGATGTGGAAATCAAAAATGAATTTGATTTTATGGAACTTATTGCACGGTTGTATAATGCTGTAGAACTTAGTTTCGAGGAAAAACACTTGTGGAAACAACGCAATTACATCCCATTTCCGTTTCATGAAAGCAATTAAAGTTATAATAAGAAACTAGAAAAGTTAGCATGAACATGAAAATTAGCAAATAAATTAGCGAATAACAACTTCTATTTGTAAGCGATAACGTGTCAAAGTCTTTAACAAATATAACCAACGAAACACCTTCTTATATTTAAGTAAGCGTTTGAGAAACTCATTCGACAGAGTGTTGGAATTAGAATTATTTAATTTGCGAGATTTTGGTGTCTCAAGTAACACAAATACTAGCCCGCGAAGCAGGAAGCGTCATTTTTCTTAAGCTAAAGCCGATTCTGTTAAATATTTTTCTTCTTCGTAATATCTGGACGGGCAATCAAGGCGAGTGTCAACAGTAGGCGCCTTCTGTGTTACCTGACTCGGGGGTCTACAGCTGCTCGAGTGTGTACGCAAGCACTTTATCTGTTTCCCGAACCGACGGGGGATTAAGCGACTTAAGGTGGCCCCCCTTGTAACCGGACACCCCCTTCTGCGGACCGGCCCCCCTGCGCCCGCCCACCCCTGTGACGCGTCGGCCCGGCCCCCTTTGACACACGGCGGCGGCGGACAAAAGACGGCGACAGTAATCGGATAATCGAGTGGCCGACGGCGCCACCCACCTCCGGTCACACCCGGACACAATAACGTCCGACTGGATGGCGCAGTGGTAGGGCGCACGTCGGGCGCGTTGAAGCCTCCGGTTCGAGTCCCCGCGCTCCCGATGTTGATTTAAGTGTGTTTAGTATATTTTGGTGTGTGATATTTGGTTTGGATGAGTAATGATTGGCAAAAAATAGCAAAAAAATCTCGAGTACGCGCTCGAACGACAAAATAAGCCCACGTGTTGACCACTTTGAAATGTGGTACAATCGAATCAGTTACAGTATATCGTATCAACTTTACCCACCGACACAATGTTACAGACAAGTGTACTAGGCTGAAAACTTCTTTAAAATATTTAAACGTATATTCATTTTTAAATGATTTTATATTTTGAGCCAAATTAAATTACAATTTTTTGCATAAAACAAATATTAAACGAAAAAAAACCTCTTACAATGGCAATAACTAAAGTAACGGAAATCATATTTATTCTTGGCCGAAATCTGAAGAGTATTTTTCAAATTTCAGGAGATCGTTATATTAATAAAACTAAAAGCGGTGATAATCGTTCGCGCGATTTTTTTAGATAGAAATTAGCATATTTAATAGGTTTTGGCCTGTACGCTACCTCTTGCGAAAGTTTAGCGGAAAAATTAGCATAATAATCAATTGGGCCGCCTCCCACTTTGCACCCTCCCTTAACTTTTATTGCACACACTATACCTGTGGTTGAATTATATCTTGCTGACGCTGAAAATTAGAATGCAGGCATGAGGGGACCAATTAAAATTGTGCGGTAATGACGTTTTTAAAAAAAAAACAAATAAGAGCGCAGTATTTTTTTTTAATTCCACCTTTTTACAAAATATACTAGAATTAAACATCTTTAGCCCCTAAGAAATTTGAGTTTGGGTTTTAAATTAAGTAAATTGATGAATAATTATTAAAGTACGGGTTTTGATCTTTATTTTTAAACCGATTTCGTTAAAAATTTTGAATGGTTTTGTTGTTAAATAGTCGATTCAATACTGCAAATTTCGCGGTCAGCTAGATTTTATTTGCCTATAGGCTCTAAAAGCTTACGTTTTTTTTGTGTTAGTGCGGTACCGAAAAGGCCGCGATGCGGGTTGGAACTGAGTGTTTTTTGGTGTTTGTGCGGTACACTTGAAGGTGAAAATAAGGACAGGAGCAAACTTCCGATTTGGAAACTGTGGCGTCTGCTGTGCCGACAAACGAGCCGACAACCTTACCGCCTTTTTCATTTTATTTACTCTACAAATTCCCCCCAAAGGTCAATTTACTCGCGTTATCTACCCCTGTACATACATAAGTGAGCGAACTTCTTTATTTGAAAAATTTTGTCTTAATTTGCTTGTTTGTTTTATTAGGTTTAACATTTATTAAGTCGTTTTAAAGCTTTTGTAAAATATAATTTGAAAAATCTCAGTTATTGTAGAAAAAAACCACATATAAAATGACTAATTTTTAGCGTAGAATAGAAATCAAATTTTTACAGCATGGCATTGTGAAATTCACACAATTCTGTTTCAAAAACGCTATTCATCACAGAAAATTTAAGAAAAAAAATTTTATACTTACAGTATAATTTTTTAATAACTAGAAACAATCAGTATAAAAAAATTTCAAACAGAATTGAGGAAATTCTTACATTAACAGGCATATTTTATTCCATTTGGTAGTTCAAATATTTTCATTGTAATTGAAAGGTTTATTGCATTACCGTTTGTGTAAATTTTATTTGACCAAAAAAACTTAACTCCAGTGTAGTTGTGTGTTTGGGTCTTTTAAAGAGATGAAAAATTTATTTCGCTAAAACTCAAAAAAGACCTACCAAAAGTTATTTAAAACGTATTTTCGATGGGATAAATTTTAAAACTTACACTTACAGCAAAAACCAAAAAAACGACAATTGTTCTGATTTTTGAATTCTTTTCACTTCAAACCGACGAACAAATCTTATGCCTTAAACTTTCTTACCCCACTTCCTTCATCTGTCCTTTTCGCCAAAAAAAATTTTCAGTCGCGTCTATTTTGGCACCTTAAAATTACTAGATAATCCTTAAATTTGCTACAATTCCTCCGCCTGTTAAAATAATCCTCGCGACCTCGAACCGTTTCTGCTCTTGAAAAAACCTTGTGCGTCGGCGGATTAAAGTGGGAGTCCTGTGTCGCCCGCTCCCACTTTCCCCCACTAAGCCCGTACTTAAATGCGGGTAAAATTCCTTCTTATCGACCGCGGTGTGTAAAAAAAACAAGGTGACAATATACGCATGGAATAGAAAAAGTGGGAAAAGCCGCTCGGATTAACTTTGTCCACCCATCCAGCGGTCCTTGTCAATTTAGTTCCGACTGTCCAAACACGGATCATCCCCCCAGGATCATCCTCCCGACTTCTGCACCTTAATGCCCTCTTTTCCTCCACTGATTGGGGCGTTTGGGGAGGTCGAACCCAAGGAATAATTTACACAAGAGCTGAGTTGTGTATTTTTTTCGCCTTTTTCTGCTTCAGAGAGGCAGTATAAAAAGCTAGCGCCCAAAGTTAAATTAAAAAAAAAACAACAAAAATTAACGTTTTTTCTCGCTTTTTTTATTTCGTTGTTTTTTATTGCAAAGTTAAAATATTGTATAATATAAAGAGTAAAATATTGTAGCAAGGTAATATTAAATACAATATAATATTGCTGTAGCAAAGCGGGCAACAAAATGGTAGTTTTTTCTAACTTAAAAATTTTTTCACTACAATAATTTGTTTCGACTATAATTACATATTCACGTATACTTCACACATATTTTATTTTTAAATTTTAACATCTGAAAATTATGAAAAATTTAGTGATCAATGGATCGTTAAATATCAGAAACCAATATTGATTATAGAATACAGTATTTTTTTAACATAAAATGTGTTAACTACATTCGTGTCATGAAACCTAAATGTTGTTGGCGTATTTAAACATTTTTCAGCTCCTCAAATTTAAAATAAACTTAAATTTTTGTGATCATTTCGAATGAAAGTAAAATTACAAATGCATTTTTTGCTGGTGAGATGAGCCCTACTACGCTATACGTTCGCTAAGAAGTTGAAAATAATTCCGCTGAGTCTCACACTACTTAGGTGCCGGTAAATCCGGCCGAATTTAGTGGTAAATCCATCCGTCAAACACATCGCATATGTCAGGACAAGTGGAAACAACCAAAACACACTGCCGTCAAACAATGGATCAAGCCTAGCGTGCGATTTTCCGGCTAAGTACCGTCGGGAAGATATTAGATTACAAGGAAGCGATTAGTTTTGTTCCGAATTAGAGAGTAAATTAACCTGTTTACCGACTCAATAACGCCTCATTTGCTGTGGAATTGCGCTTTTGGCGTCGTCAAAAAATTTTATATGAGTCTTTTTGTGTTATAGCTGATAAAACATTAATAATTTGTTTTGTTTTGAGTTTTTTTTTTAATAAAAACAACAAAACAAATTTTTAAGCTAATCTTGCAGTTGTTTCCCCGAAAAATTAATCTTTAAAATTTAATGGCGCGTGAATATCCGCCTCGTTACTTGTATAAATATCATCGAAATCGCGGTCGCGCTCAAAAAATTTTACGCACTAGTGCTCGGCGTTTTCTTTACTGATAAGGAAATTCGGTAAACATTTACACAGTAATTCAGAACCCACAAATCTGTCCAACGAATTCCCGCCCGTTACAGTAGTCAAGATGATTTCGGAGCGTCAACTCAATTCAATAGTGCGAAAATATCACCCAGGAAAAACTGCGTTTCAAATGGTAATTACTGGAAGAAATTTGGGCGATATATGTAAGAGCCGGTTTTGACATTGAAAAATCAAATAAAATGACTGATAGCTGTCGCTATCAAATCATCAAAACATGCCTATGCAGATGTTTTTACCGGGATATGTGGCGCCTAAATTGAGAAAAATAACATCAAATTTGCCAGAGTCGGTATCTTAAAAGAAACTTAAACGTATCATCCACACGGGAAATATCACTCCAAAATTGATAGAGATAAATACCGAAATTAACTACGCAATATTCATTCGTTTCGAGTTAAATTAGCTTTTTTATACGCCAAAAAAAAGAAAAAAATCAATAGCAATACAATGACTCGAGAGAATATGATGAAGTGTGCTTTCGACAATTTGTTTAATTTGAATAAATGCGGCGCAGAAAAAAACCTCTGAACGTTTAAAAATAAAAAAAAAACATAAAAAAAATTTCACAAATCAACAAGGGAAGTGATTTGAAATTCAAAAAAAAAATATCGCAGGAAACCTATCGGTCGAGATCAAAGATGTCCTCGTGGGGCTTTAACGATTTTCACATTCGACATAATCGCCCAAATAAATAATAATCCTTTTCAAAGATACAGGGTCGGAACCATAAATCCACCGGTGTCAACATATCACCCTCAACCACCAAGTTTCGCTGGAAAATCGTTATTAAATAATCATAATCTCAGTGCAGAGCGGGAAATTCTCACCACCCTCGCGCTAGCATTAGCACCACGCTTTTGTCGAGTGGCTATTGAGCACAATTAAAACTTTTTTTAATAACAAAAATTTCAAAAAATTTTCAGCATTCAAAGCGTACAGATACATAAAAAATGATTAAACTAAACTTGCACCTAATGCAGTAATGATTCTATCCGAAGAAATTAAATAATCTCGCCTGATAAGGAAAAAACTGTTAAATCATAGTTTTTATAATTTCCGAGCTATAGTTTACGGTTTGGGACATATTCGCTTTTTTAAAGTCTATCAAAACATGCTAACTTAAGTACCTTCGCTGACCGAGGTCCAAAAGCGTTTGATAATTAGGTCATTTTGCTCATAAACCTTTCTTATCACCAAATTTAAAAGTTTTATTACAAAAATTTGTAAAAAATATAGCAAATGAGTCGTTGAAATATGTTAAGCAGCGTATTAAACAAATTATTTTGTTCATCTTTAGAGGCATGCCGGGCTAGTATTTAACAGTTTTAAAATTTCTTGTTTTAACTTTTAACACGAAATATTATTATTAATTGAAAAAGCAAAAAAATACAAAATATACTTTTTTAGTTTATCAAGGTGTGTAATGCAAACAAAAAAGTTGATGTTTAAAAAGCGAAAAAAAAAATCATTTGTCTGTTACAAAAAAACATCAAAACAGTGGAAAACATCAAAACTAATTAGGAAAGCTCAAAAATTTTTACATTTCCGAAACTAAAATGTGAACTATGTGAAGCTTGGAGAAACCTATTCCCCCGCAGCTGCAAACACAAAACTGTCCAGCTTATTACCGTAACCCCAAACTAAATGTCTAATTATTAATCTCCATTGGTTTCTGCTCAATCTTTATTTTGTGAGGCAGACAAAATCGCCGGTCGAATGTTACCGAGCAGTGTGTTGGCTGGTCGAATGTGACCAGTGCGATTACGGCGGAAAGTCTGCGCACCAGCCGTCGGTGTATATAAAACCGTCAGTTCAGAAGTCGGTGGTGGGACAATGGCGGCTCTAAACAGTCTGTAAACAGGGCAGTCCAAACCTGTCCTTACTACTAGAAAACGAGTCACAATCCGTATAAAATCAACGTGACTTCGACTTATTCTGACATGCTAACGGACGAAACGGGACTCCGCGCGGAACCTCCCCTTGTGTGTTCCTCTAATTACTCGTATGATGGAGTGTTGTAGTATAAACGGACAATGGGACCCCGCCGCGCCCCTTTGTTATCCCACTACCCTTAAGGGCCCTCCCCCCAGTTCTCATCTTCCCAAACCGTAGAGCATTAATCTTCCGCGCCCTTCCCGACACAGGTGGCCCCGTCCAACTATTAGGTTATCCGTATCATGGTAAAAACTTATGAACATCCTAATTATGGACAGAAACCTCTTAGTTTCACCAGGAAACGTAAACAAAACTCTAAAATCAAGCGCCAAAATGTTGGCTTCCCGTCCATACGCGCGATGCACCATGGGTTCAATTGTCGACGCCAAGGAAATGGCAAGAACCCGTGTACGGTACAGTGCTGTTCATGCGCGCGGTGCACAATGGGTATTCTTATATAAAAACCATGAGTATGCAGGATTTTTACAGTTATCTGGCAAGTTTAGAATTTTACCGCAGCTCACAAACAAGTGCAGGGAATCAATGCCATGCTATAGTATACCTGTTATATTTGTAAATTTTATTTGTATATTTGTAAGCTATATTAATATATTTGTAAGCTATAGTATACCTCATATTCGTTATCAATCTGCACGATTTAGTCAGTAATCAGATTGTTATAAATAACTGTTAGATTGTTTCCACTATTAATAAACACGGTACATCACAAAATTTTTAGTGTCATTACGCATGGTGTTTTATTTATAAGAAACTGTTCAAGTTTCCGGCTATTTATAAATACGGCACATAAAACACATCTAGCATACCTGTACAATGTAGTTGTATTTGTTATCAAAATGGTTTTTTATTTTGGTTTATTATAAAATACAGACGGATATTAAAATTATAAAACAAAAAGAATTTTTTAAACTTTCTTAAGCGGCTTAAAGTATGTTTCATTTTATTATTTAGCAATATTGTTGGAAATTTTTAATTAATAATAAAAACAACATTTAAGATTTTTGGTCAAAATTATTTTAACATTGCTTTTCGTTTTAAATATAAACTTTTTTGATTTTACTCATAATCCAAAAACCAATAATAGTCGTTTAAAAAATTTTTAAAATTTAAATATTTGGATAAAATGTGGTGCTACGTGCTAGTGAACTGTCTTATAACTTTACTGCAAAAACAGAAGAACAAGAACAAAAGATCAACCACAGAAATTTTTATGCATTAACTGAATTACATTCATTTTTAAGGTAATATGGTTATTTTTAATAATTGTGCTAATTTGGTAGGCAACTCAATCATTTTTCTATTGTTTTGTGTATTATCAGCAGATTAAACTTTAAAACGTTAAATAAATAATATGTCAACGCAAAAACCACTTGAAATAATCACGAATCCGACGGATAAAAACTTTGGTTCTTTTTTGAACAATGATTTGACGTTTTGTTTCATTTTTACTGTATATTATTTTTTGGAGGCTTGAAATATAGTGATTAATTGTGGAATAAAACATTAAACAAAATACAACACTATTTAGATACAAAATTAGCTAAATAAATACACTTTTAAAACAATTGTAAATTAATTTTTAAACTTCCATTGTAAGTATAAGACAGGATGCAGAATTCTGGCCGAAACATTTTTGCTATACGGTTTTTTTTCCTCAAATAATGGCTACTTGATTTTAACTTTTTAATAAAATAAATTCTAATTGCTTACTAAATTGGGTGCCAAACAGAGTTTAATGCTAAAAACTGATTCCTTTGGAAATTTCATAGTGCTTCCTGAAGATTTTATACTGTCCCCAAACAACCTTTTCAGATGCGTGGCCACATGCTGTGTCGAAACTACCGTGACTTTGTTTTGTCACATTAGATCGCTCTAATGTGAAGTTTTTCACTCACGCTAATTATCTTCCCTGCGAAGGCCAAATCTCTCGGTCCCGACGGTATTCAGACACTGTAGTGTCAGGGCACCGCGATGTCATCCACATGGATTTAAATAACCTATTAATCTTAAGAGTCATGGGCAGCGGTTGTGTACATGGCGTGTGCATCCGATTAATTTATCCTCACCGGCATGGCTAAAACTGGCGTCGCCTTTAGCGCGATGCCTATCTACCACATGGCACCACACCTAATCGTTTTCGCCAAGCGATCAATTGTAACCTTAATAGTGATAAATGCTCTGCGCTTTTCAGAAATGACAAAAAAATGGATAGGCTTTTTTGATATAGGGACAACTTGCCAGGGTAGTCGTTAGCGACGGAAAAACTCAGGAGAATTATTAGTTGAATACACAATATGTGCGCAAAATACGGTTTAAACTTTTCTTAATATACAGTTTATCTATTGATCTGTTGAATTCGTTTGCGTTTACCAAAACAATAACTCATCTTTTTTTTTGTAAGACTCTGTCTAGTCTCCGATTTTATTGAATTTCATTTACAAAAATCAATTTTGTTACACCAATCGCTATAGATAGAGAATACAATATTGCTAATTTTTGACCAAAATCGGTGTTTCCACTTCTTGGGGACCGTTGCCAGCACTCTAAAACGCTATTTTAGGCTCTAAAGATGAATTCTATCTGGGTGAAATTGATTAGGTGGTAAAGTAACCACTCGTTCTTCGAGAAAATATCACGTGGAGAAAAACACCTGACGCAACTTAATAATAATTGGGTAAATCATCTCTGAAAATTTTTTTATTATTTTTATTCTCAAGTGTTCATTCTTTATTTCTTCAAGGCGGCGAGCGGTTACGCCCTGATTTTCAGCCTGAAGGATTTTAACTTTAGTAGTGGTGCTCAGGAAACTGAAAGCGTTACTTTTTTATTGAAATTTTAAAAAAAAGTTTTAAAAAAATATTAAAAAAATAATTTATTAAAGCTTAAATTAAACTGTAAGTTTCTTTATTATAAAGTTTATAAACTATTTTAACACTTTTTTTGAAATGATCAGATGGTGTAAAGATCAGATGGTAATCAGCGAACTCCGTCCAGTTTTCAAAACCCACCTAGCGCTTCTCGCACATGTTCTGCTGTGATACCGACTTTCCAGCACCTTGTCACTTGTGTCTTACGGCAATATGTCATCGATTATACCGCCATTGAAAGATTATTCCACAGCAGATAATGTCTACTAGAGTCGCCAAAATTCATCATCGTGCCAGAATAAATTATACTTAAATATAGAACATCATTTTTTCAGAAGTTGTCCAACCAATTTTCCTCTATGATTTGTCACTATTAGTAATAATGGTCGGAACTGTCGGGACTCATATTTTAGGCCGGGCAATTATTCGCAAAAACCAATAAAAAATTCCACACAGAGATTGATTTCGTAAGAAAAAACACCTATATTTCTTTTATATATAGAACAATAAAATTTTTTGGGTATTCAGCTGAGCTCATAAATCTACAGTATGTGATAGAATATTGGAAAGACCAAAATATTAAATAGTTGTAACAAACATTTTTTAATAAAATAAATAAAAGATTTTTTTAACGTGTTGAAGTGAGCAATACCAGTAAAAAACTGTAAAAAATATAGTTTATGCAATTAGTACCAAACTATCACGGTTTAAATAATACGTTTTTCTCGTGTTAAAATCAAAAAGTTAAAAGTTTGATTTCCGCTGATCCGTCGTGATTGTTAGTCAAAACCTTTTAATATTTTTAACCATATCATAATCTAAAATCATTAACACATTTTTAAATAAAAAAAACAACGTCTATAGGTTGCCTCTAATGTTTTCTTTGTATACATTGTCAATGAAGTATAAATCCAGTGGTTAACATGTTTTTAATGCAGTTTGACACATTTTAAAGCACGAACCAATATCAAACCCATACGTGCACACCGCGGCAATGTAGCTATAGGTATTGTAAAATGTCCTAACTTTTCTGACAAACGAACCCGATTTCTATACTGATAGTTTAGAACTGAGTAATCCTTTCCCATTTTACACCTCGAAAAAAACTACTGTGAAACATTTCGAATATTAGTTTGCCTTGTGGGTTTACTTGTTAACGAAACTTGTGCAGCGAAAGTTCTTTTCTGCATTTTACACAGTACATAATACCCGCTTCGTGCGGGGCAACTCGTAAATCAACGGAAGTTCTCATATCGACGTGGCTGCGGTAGTCGTTTTTTTTAAGGCTGAGGGGATACCAGGTAGGTAGATATGCGTGGACGGAAGTTGTCGTCAGTGGGTCGCCCGCCGATCCGTCATCATTAGTCCGCCGGAGCCGTCCGTCTATTAGCGGGCAGGGCGGGGGAAAACGCGCCTGGTTCACAACCGTCGGGTGATAAGGACCACCGCCACTCTTGTGATAAAGACCGCCGCTGTGTGTGTGATAAGCCCCGCCGCGCTATCGGAGAGAAAGCCATTTTCCGGCGATTAGCCTGTACGACTGTCGGTCGCTCTCTCCCTCTCTCCCGCGACTCCTCCGATATAAGGGTACGGTAACCTGATAAGGGCGGCTAGATAGGCCCTTTGTTACCCGGAGCGGACCGGCTTTTTAAGACCGGCTTGGCTTTGGAAGCGATGCCGCCGATGGTTTTTCTCCAGCGAGGTTCGCGGACCGCGATTGAAGAATGACCCGACCGCTCTTTGGTCGATCGGAGCGAATCGCCGCCGCGGAAATCCGCTCGTACCTCGGTGAAATAGTATGGAAATCCGTTGGTACAAGTGTATTGACTAAATACTTTGCTCCCCGGGGGAAAAACTTCAATTATCGCTTGCATTAGAGTGTACTTTTAGTTAGGGAGGTTTTATCGCAATTTAGCGGTAGAATATACATTTGTCAAATTGTATTTGATAGGAATATCACGACCGCTTACGGTCTATCTTTTCGCTAATTTGTTAAATAATTGAAATGTTATGTCTTTTTTTGTTTTCATGTTTTTTATGAACCTGATTTTTTAAAACTTATTAAAACATTAAAAATCAATGCAAACTAGGGCCGAAATAACTTTAAAATATTTTTCAAGGTAGAAAAAGCTTTAGAATTTTTTAAAGGGCCGAATTGTCTTGGTCTTAAATGAACGGAACTCTGGTTGGCAGTAAAAACATTGCTACTGACAAATGATTTTCTGTGAAAAAAACTGAACTACAAGTATTTAGCATTTGGCTGTTATAAATATGTTGAATAGCTTAGAATCTTTGTTACACATTGACATTGTTTATGTTATATTGGCCGGTCCACTTGTAACGACTCTAATTTTTTGCCAGTGCACATGCAGGTCATGGCAGCTGAAAGCGATTGCTTAGAATAAAGGTCTTGTAGTTCAAAGCATAAAGCCCTGTTCATTCATATTCTGTCCAAAATGTCTAAATAACAAAATTTAAAAGTCCGCTTTCTTTTTTTTGCATTTTTCTGTTATGTAGGACTTAAGTGCTGGGTAAACGTTCTTAAAAAAAAATTTAAGATCAATTAAATCGAAGTCTTTGTTCTTTCGACGTTTTAGCTAAAATACAAACCGAGCATAACCAACTCGCGTGAAAAGCTAAGGTAATTTTTACTGCAAAACTGATAGCAAATTTAGAGTATAAATATATTATATTATATCGTGAACTTCATGAGTAAAAATTTGTCAAATTATAAACACTTAATTAACAAACATGTTTAAATTACTCAAAAAACATCAAGATGCCAAATTTGACCATTTAAGTGGAAAAAACAACTTAATAAATTACAAGATGTTAAAAATAACTGATGAAAAAAAAGCGACATCAAACAACATTTATTGGCCAAGCATTTTTTATCGACAACATTTGTGACGTGTAAGAACGCATCTAAAAACCGAGCGAACATATCATTAAACGCTGGTTAAAAAAAATTATCGTTTTATTCTCTTGTTCGCGCAAAAATAACGTAATAGAAAATCCGTAATCGCTCCGATATAATACAAGAGTCATTGGCGTCGAATAATAGGCATGAGCGTTTTAACCACCCGGCCCCTGCACACCATTTGCGAGAAAAACAACGCGACAATAGTCAGCCCGATACAGCCATTCTAATTTCGGGTAAATGCCGACCTCGAATTATACCGTATATTACCTTTGTCCTTCTTTAAATTTTGTAATTTACTTATTTTCGCATCGATTAGCGGACGTTCACAGCGAAAATCAGCGTTCAACAATGCTCTCTGGAGCTTTAGTTTTTGAATCTTCGGAGCTCCGTCTTATTGTTATGCTAATTCCTTGAATAATTTAAATAGCCCATATTATCAAATAAACTTTTTAGTGAGCCAAAATTTTTTCAAAACATTATTAAAACATCATTCATTAAAAATACGGCTAAAATAAACTTCTCACAGTGTTTTTCAGAGGCGGAGTATGGAACTCCTTTCGTTTTAAATCGCCAAATCTCTGGAGCTTGCTATGAATAAAAGCATAGCAGTGTGCGAAAATATGCTAATTATTTGTATTAGTGAAACAAGTCTCTTGTTAGAAATTAGTACTATTTTATTTCATTAAAATTTTAACGGTTTCCACAATTTCACTACAGTAAGTATAAAACAACCCCCCTCTGAAAAAAAAATCGGACATAAATATTCTACAAATGGAAACGTAGCCACTCCTTTTTATGTTTTGACGCCGTGGAGTAATGATGGATGACGCATGGGGATATCCATGTATGGACATGCAAAAGAACACTTTGGCCACCTGTCAAAAGCGGTGCGGCACGAGGTTTTTACGAGCTATTGTGCGGTGGTAATTGTCTGGGAGAAGGGTTTATAGACTTATAATTGCCATCCTGTGCAATTTAGTCCGTCTGGTAGAAAATATTGCTTTTTTTCTTGGCTCGAAATAAAGACCATCACACCGCAGTTCGGCAGAGAGATCCTACGCGACGACCCGACTTTTGCATAACTGTAAATGAACTTAAACAGAGGGCGTCGCCAAAAAAAAAACCAACAAAATTGGGCAGCAAACACAAAGGAAGATTTTAAAAATTGGTTGTTTTTTGAAGTGAATAAATCAGAATGCCCACATTTTCTGTTTCAAACTGTGTGGAAATAAAAAAAATATATACATAAGAATTAAGTCACTTTGTAGTAAATTAAACAGCTTATTTTCAAATAGTTTTTGTTTTATTTAGAAGAAAGATAAAATAAATTTAACAAAATGTTATTTATGTTTGGAAAAATAACAAATTATTTGGGTTTGTAATTTTTGGAATTAAAAGAAAATTGAGCTCAAAAAATTTGATTGGAGGTAAGGAATTCACATAAATGCCCCATTATATAAATAAAATAATTTGGCTTTTCTCATACAACACTGTTTAGTTGGAGCTAAAACTTTTGAACAAAACATATTGTGCTATTAAATCATTTGACGTTGATTTCGATTGGTCATTGGTGTATTCGCATTCGCAAAATTCCTATCAGAATTCTAATGCACTACATATATGTATTAGAATTCAAAAGTTATTTGAGCAGAATAAACTTAATTTTAAGTGTACTTTTTTTGGTGGATTGCCAGGTTTTGTAGTCTAAATTGAATAAGTCATTGAAAGTGTATATTCTAACAAAAATTCATTATTTTTTTAAAAATTTTAATTCTTCTACATATATCTAAGTAAACACCATATAAAAAATACAAATTTATGCTGTTGTAACTGCATGAAAATGTATTTATCGTAAAAATACTTATAAGATTTTATTATTTCTGACATACTACAGTATATAATAGTATAATACAAAATTAAAGCAAAAATATTGCGAAATAAAACAAACCACTAAAGCAGCCACACTAAGCAACTTAAACAGTAATTTTTAATATCAAATCGCGTGTATTTGTAAGAATTTCCTAATTTATATTAATTATCTATTAAAAATATGAAGTGGTTTAATATTCCAAAGTTTTAAGCGTTGCATTAGCGGAACTTTTGCTTCTAGCAGTATTTTACAAGGCGTTTATAAATAAATAACATAATTGTTCGGCCTGAATTATTATAAAACTACCCGACTAATAAGATGAAATTTTACAAAAGAAGAACTCATCAGCACATTACACCTCGACCCTATGTTGGGACCCGCAGGAGCGCTTAAAACCACTTCACTATCAAAGGTTCCAAAGCGCGTTTTTGTATTTGAGTCCCACAACGATCTTTTTTTTGTAGTTTCACCGTCTAACCAAAATTTAAAATCGTGAAACATTTTGTCGCAGGAACTAAGGCAGAATACACGCAATTGGGAACGAGGGACAAAACAAATCAGTTCTTCTTTCTCCGCTAATATCGCTTTTAAAAAGTTATGGTGACTATTATTTTTACGGGAAAATTAACGCTTTGTGAGTCTACTTTTTAAAACATCTAAGCCCAGGGATGGTACACGATTTTTTTGTTAAATTTCCCGCTGCACTTTTTAAATAGGAGAAATACGCGTTTTCAAAATAACTAATTTTTTTCTTGTTATTACGTATGCAATTTACAAACCGTTAAATGTATTCACGAGAATAGGCACCCGAAAAACATTGCGGTATTTTATAATAAAAGCCACCGTTAATTTTGAAAAGCGTTCGGAAGCTTGTTAGTCGTGACGTTTAAAAGCAAGAAGCCTTATAAAGACGAGTGGTAATGTAAAACAAAGGATGATACGTAACGTAAAAATGTCAGACTTAAGAATATTGCGGCTGAAACCACAAGTTCAAGTCCTACATTACCCAATTTTCTGGAAAAAAACACAAAAAACAGCTAATTTTTTTTTGGCTTTTTTTGTTTCCTACTCGTTTTATTTCACTTCGAATTATCGAACGTCACAAAATGATGTAACTAACAACAATTACATAATATTATCACTCGGTTAAAGGAATAACAGTGAAAACCACAATACAGTAATTTCTGTACACTTTAATATCAGTTGTAAAAAGAACTTGCACATATACTGCTTTAATAAAAACGCGGATGCAAACGTTTCGATCTTGAACGTTCTTTTAGTTTTTTTGCCTTCAAATTTACACTATTAAAATTAGATTATTTAGTGATAAAAATAAGTTAAGAAGAACTAATATTTTTAGAATTATTTCACGGTGCTGATCAAAAACAAGAATGCCAAAAGACCTACAATTTGCACCCGTGTTTTTCTGCAGTGTTTACGCCACTAAAATACCATTCACATTTAGCAATTGTACAGCTTTAGAGTAGCAGGCCTAAATTTACGAATTTAAAATAGTTAACGCAATATGTATTTTGGAGCTTTTTTAAATAAAAAATAACAACCAACAAAACTGAATTAACAAAGTTAAATTATAATAATAATGATAAATTAGTTTGCTCCGGTGAACGTCGGATGTTTTGTTCAAGCAAATTTATACTCTCGATTAAGAATGGGCATAATACGAATTACATAATAATAAAGCGAAAAGGCTGAGTATATAATAAAATGAACAATTGTGGCCGAAAAACTGATACCTATATATGAAACACAGGCATATAGCATAATGGGCGCAAACGATGACAGATCGGATGTATGTTTTGTATGGATTCTTTCTATTCACACCGTCACCCATTGTATACCTTTTTTTGATTGGATAAGCACGTTATATTTTTACACAATGAACCGCTATGTACGGTAGTCCCACCGTATGTGTAACTAGAGAAATTTTTTACAGAAAAATTTAATAATATCATAAATATATAAATACTTTTATCCCGCTTAATAACGTACAGCTTTGGAAAAACTATATAAGATCTCGTAACTTCATCTGTATAAAGGAAAACCGAACGCAATTCTTTTTAATAGAAAAGCCAATTTTCTTTTGTTAATTTCGGCAGTTTGTCAACTAATAAATAAAATTGCACAAAACGGTAAATAACTAAACCGGACGTGGCACAACGGTAAAAAGCTCCCCATCGGGTAAAAGCCGCTACAACGGTGAAAAAGCGTTTGATTTTCCTTTGAGCAAATAGTCTTGTTTTAGATTGATGCGCCGGTTTTCAAAGGGGGTAGTCCGCTCAGGACACTCGGAGTCCAGCGAAATTGCAGGAACTAAGAGCCCAAGTAAGAAACTAACTTTTACTTGGGCTATAAGGCTTCAATAAAGTGACTTTAAATTATATTTTTCGGAATACAAGTTTTCTGTTTTTAATTTTAATTTCCTCTAAGTTTTCAATTTCACCTCCGAGGTCCCTGCACTGTCTAATAGCTCCCCGAATTTGGTGGATTATTTCCGGTCAGGATTTTGTGCCAAGGAGGTTGCGAATGTCCAGTGCGGATCCATTCATGGACTTGGTAGGGCTGGACCCGGCGGAACTGTTGCTCTTGGTCGGTTCCGGCTTAGGGGGCCGACTGGAGGGGGCGGAAGTGAGATCCCGAGAGTCGGTGGCGGATTTCTGCGTTTTGTGGGCGGTCGGAACGACCGGGGACTCCGACCCTCGCCCGCTGGAATTGTCCTCGAGCTGTCTCGTCGACTCTGTCTCGGCGGCCGAAACGGAGGTCGGAGGGGGCCGGGCCGGTTCCGCAACCGGGGAGTGGTGCCCCGAGGGATGACCGGGCCGGGTCGGGCCGGCCGGGGAGCGCAAAAACGGATTGAACCCCGGCGCCGCTTGGAGCATCGCGGCCGCCGCAGCCGGATGGAACGGGTACGGCCCCTGCTGGGCTGCAAAGGAGTTGTGAAACAGTGCGGCCGGGTTCCGGGCCGCCAGGGCCATTTGGGCGTTGAGCAGGAAGTCCCTATTGAGTCCCGGGCCGCCGAACAGGGAGTGCTGGGAGGAAGCCATGGACTCCGCCGCCGCCATGGACACTGCCGGGCTGACTAGACCCCCGGCGCTGACGGCGGGGTGCGGGGGGAACCCGGCGCCGACGCCCCCGGCGGAATTAACGAAGAAGGGAGGTAGGAGGGACTGGCCGGGCAGGGCCGGGCCACCGGCCGGGCCGCCGCCACCCATCGGCCCAGGCTGGACGGTAACGTTGGGTGGACTGTTCTCCTTGAGCGCGAGACTGCGGGCGGTCAACGCATCCGACGGAGCGGAAGCCGACTGTCCATGGGCGTGGTTGTCTTTGGCGCTATCACAGTTGTTGTTATCGGGCCGGGCCGGGGCTTCCGCGCTCAACCGTCCCCGCTTGGTCTCCGGCTCGTGGTCGAAACTCTGCTCGCTCAGATCTGAAATACAGAAAATAATAGACAAAAATCGAAATTTAAACAAAAAAAATCTATAGATGTAGCAGAGTTTTTGTGAAATAGAAAATAGACAAATTTGCTGTATTAAGAACACAATGAAAAATTTAATGGCAAAAACAACAGCAAAAAACATTCGGCAAACTTACTGTCTTCATCGTCGGAGATGTCGTCATGGCGTGGAGGTCCATGGGCACCCAGCCTGGTCTCCCCGGGCAATTCCGTCTTGCTGAGAGGCGTTCCCTCCTCCAGACCTTTCATGTACGCTATACGTCTAAAACAACTAGAATAAATCTTTCCGAGAAAACTAAAGATAAAATTAAATTTTGAGAGTTTTCTATAAAAAGCTCTTAGTACAAGAAAAAATTGTTTCTTTGAGCTATGTTCTTTTGGTTGTTTTATGTGCGCGTTTCTCGACTTCTTGCTAAAAAGGTTTGCCGTTGTATATTAACTTAAAATTAACTACAAAACAATGTATGACGGTATTATAATAAAAATTTTTTGTTAATTAAAATTTATTTGACTAAATTATAACTGCTATATGATTCTCTCAGAGCTCTGGCACAATATTATTTTTGTTGAAATCCACAGTATAGAAGCGAACTTAATTAGAGCCAATATAGTTTTTATCGTTTAGTTTATGTGTGCTCGGAGATTGTATAAGCTAAAAGCCTGTCAGTCGAAACTGAATGGCGCGCAAATGTCCTGTTCATTATCACTTTATCACGATTGATGACACCCATCACTTGCTATCCCTATCATCCAGGTGCATTAGCGCCGCTTATCGGTTTGATAGAAAGACCGGTGCGAAATCAATTTCAAATCATTCCGATTTTTTTAAATAATTTATTTAAAGGTGTTTTATACGCGTAGCGGAAGTTCGTTTTAGCGGAACTAAGTACACAGGAAAATGCGCACCTTTTCGCGGCTTTTCTTTGCCGCAGGTTCTATACTAACATAAGAATTAAAAGTTGAAAAAGAATAAAATTGTTTACTTTTTTTCCCGCTTTCCGGCGCCCGTGTCACGGAAGCCTTTGGCGAATGGGTTGTTGTCGATCTTGAGTTGAGTGATCTAAAACGACAGAAATAAAAAACACTCATTGTTAATAGTGATATCTTCGATGCCTGCTAATGGTCTCATTTCACCAGCACCCGCCGTTGTTATGGGTATTTGTCACTGTTTATTGCTGGTTCAAGTGACAAATAGAAGTGGAAAAAAGTAATGGAAACTACAGTTAAGCTAATTATTTTATCAACTCTCTCTCTTTCTCTGTTTGAATACTGTAAAAACATGAATAAAAGCAGCAGTTTACCAAGTAAATAAAGTAATTATACTGATAATGTTCAAAGATTACATTAAGCATAATTGTGTTTTGAAATTTCACTATGATCTATTTTCATCACATATGATTAAATTATTTTATGAAGTGAGTAAGCCAATATTTTATACCATATTCAATGTGCCAACAAATTTTCACGATATTGATGTCAAATTCTTTACATAACGATTTATTGCTGTTATAGTTTTTTTTATAACTTCCTTCGAAGCTTTCCAATAATATAAAAATGAGTTATATAAGTCATAAAATTTGTTTTTAGCGTGCACATTTTTACATAACACGATAAAAAAATGATATTAGCAACCGTATGCTCGTCCTTACGGCTCCTTAACTCTTTCTGATTTCTGCCGTGTTTAAATCTTAACAAGAAAAGGCGCAAATTTCAGTGTTATTGAAAAACTGCTTACGCGATTTTTTCTGCGTTTAAGACACATTTCAAATCAAATAATCATTGTAAATTACAAATATAAAATTAATTCATTTTTTAAGATAAATCTTTGTTTTTAAAACATTAAAAACATATTTTTCAAATTTTGGTGCAAAAATGAATGCAAAAATAAATTGTTTAATTTTAAAAAATTCAGTGTTTTTTTTTGTCAAAAGGTTTCTTCTTCACAATCTAAACACGGGATTGTGCCAATGCTTATCCTTGGTTTACGGTACATCCCCAGGTGTTATCATAATTTCCCACGTTATCACATATGTTATCAATTTCACACGTAAGCGCGTCAGACCCCCTCCCTCTCCCGATACCGGGGAGATTTTCGTCCCCGACCGCGTCGGCTAATGAAAGAAGCCGCCGGAGAGAAAAGTCTGTAGGAACGGAGCAAGGCATTAATTAATCATCAAGACGGCCCTCCGTCGCGGAGATTAGTTATTGCCACCTACTGCGCTAACTTTCTCACTCTCCGTTCCCGGCCTCTCCTTATAAGATATTATAAATTATGCGCCACTTTTCAGCCCCTTATGTTATTAAGCCAAAAGCGGCTATATGTTGCCGTTTCCCTAATAACAGCCTCTATAACGGTTTCGTTCGAATCGACCGCCCATTGTTCGCGGTCGTTGGCGTGTCAGCCCACGTAAAACACCCCAAACCGCTAAAACAACCGATTTTACGACTGTTCCGGCTGAAATAATTTTTAGTTTAGGCTTAGGCGGAAGGTCCCCAAGCGCTTTCCTTACCTTCCAAGTGAACAGTGAAAAGCCGGTCGAAGCCGGGTTGCCATCGGTCGTCCGAAAGTCACGGGGAATTATAGAGGTTAACACATGGCTTAGCGCCTGATAAATCTTTCATGCGTCCCCCTCCCCCATTCGGGTTCCGCGAGCGCCTTTTTCCGCCCGTCGCCTTTTGCCGCGACCCTCGCTATTCGGGAGTAACACCCCTCATTTCCGGGTCACATTACGGGGGCGCGAGACCCCAGAAGGTGCCGGCGCCCGCCTATCTACGGGTGTGGGCCCATAATCCCTCCCCGGAATCGTCCAGGGTTCTCCAATTCCCAGAGAATAATACAGGAGTCCACCCCCCGGGGCCGCAAACACTTAACGCGTAATAGCTTATACACTTAATCCGTTTGCAGACCAACATGGTATAACTTGTTATACGTAACTTAGCGAACTCAACTTCTGGTATTATAAGATTTGGGGTCGATTTGGTTGGGTACGTGTGTGTTTGTTTTATTTGCGATTGCATATACGTCCGCTTGTGTATTTATTCGTTGTATAATCTTAAGTCGCTGAGGTGTAATATTTCACAATTCGGATCGTGTTACACGGGGTAACAATTTACACCTGCCTATGGCGATGTGGCTATATTCGGTAAGGAAATTTATAGATACTATTCCATAATACGTTATATCTAAGGTGCAAGGTGTATCAAATATCTTAGCAGCATAAACCTTATATAAGGATTCTTGGGAAAAATGACCAAAAATTTTTTTAGGTAAAAACATAGTTTATTGTCCTTCCTGTCATATTCGCTCTAATGTATTTCTCATACTCAAAATAATGAAGTCAAAAAACATCCTTATGAACATTACAAATTAGGACCACGATATATACATTTAAGACAACCAAACAGTATTGTAAAACTAAACAAAATGGTTACCAAAACACCCTGGTATGCTCTAGACATCAAATAGAGTATAATATAAAATTTTTCTGTTTATTAACAGATGTTGCTATCTCTCAGTTCTGTATAATGTATACAAAACAGTGCAAATTTTAAGTAAAGTAGCAGAAAAAATTTACAGCGAGTACATCTCGCGAACAGAATTTGATTTACTAAAATAACATAATCATTGTATTGTGTCACAATTTTTTTGACCAGATATCTTCACGATTTTCGTGCAGACTATAGTTTTTAGTTTTTATGTAGTTTTTACTCTTTTTTATTGTTTCAAAAAGCTTTTCTTATTATCACACCCTGGCTAAAGAATTCTACCGAAATAATAGCTGGTTTTCCTTTTCTGAGGCGAGCTGGCACGTTAAGTGTAATTTCGCAATAGGCAGAAATTCGACTAGCGCGTTAAGCGGTCGGAGCCTATGTAGGAAGACACGGGCGGGGCTCTGGCCCCCGGGGGTCGGACAATTCGCGGGAAAAGCACAATTTTTCACGGTTGTCCGCTAATTGTTTCGCTAATTTCGTTAGCCGCGGAAATGAAGTGAGATAATACGCCGGGGCGACCCTCCGCATTGCTAACGAGGTCCCGGACCGTTATTTCCCCGACCCTCCCGAGACGCCGCGAACCCGGCGGAACCATACCGACCCACCGGCTTTCGGGGGCGCGGAATTGAATTCCTATACGCGCCTCGGTCGGCGTTCGGCCCGCCGTATACCCCTAGGGATACCCGGCTGGCGAGAACAACTCCTCCGAACGATTAACAGCGCAATTAGCAGCAGAGCTATACGGTAGGTAGCTTCCACACAATAGACTTCGTCGCAATAAACAATATTCATTCCTAAGAAACCCCTGAGGTATCGAAAACATTCAGCGAAACCTAGGAATTATTTGGAATAACCTGGGATTTTTTCGCTACAAAAATGTTGTGAAATTCGGTTTTAAAACTTTTATCGTTATTTTTAAATGTTTTTCAAATGCGATCCTATAACTTCGAAAACATTATTCGAGAAGAAGCCATGTTGGATTATTTTTTAACTTGAATGACTTGGGGGGGGACGATTTTTGGAAACAGAATGAAAATTATCCACACCCGGACGCAAACCTGGGTACTTACCCTAGAATCCATATGTTTCTACTGAGTCCGATGTGATACTACAGGATTACACGAGCACTTGCAAATTAAAAACAACGTGCCTTTTAATTGTAATAAAAGGTTACAGAAAAACGGTTTAAATTCTTTGAGGTTACACAAAATTCATAGACCACAAAAATATTTAAGGCAATTATATTTTAATTTGCAATATCCAATAAATTAAAAAAATTAAAAACTTCATAATAATTACCTTTTCATTTTGATAGGCAGTGACTCCGATAAAAACCGTTTCTTTAAAAACGAAGGTCCGAAATGTTGAATATGGTAGTTTTAGAATGTCATTGCAGCGCACAATATGAAACCTCGGCTGGTATTTGTGCATGGAGTTTAGAATTGTCTAAATTAATTAAACTATTTTGATGCGTTTTTCAAAAACATTATTTTATACTTGTTGTGGTGTGTCCGATATAAATTTCAGGGGCTTGTTGCCATTTATTATTAGAAAATTTTGGCGAATTTAAACTTCTCAAAAAACTTATATGAGTGTTTGTTATCTTTTTATCCGCATCGAAACATGAATAATAATTCTGCGCAATTACTTATATGGTGTCAGTTTTGTTTTTGGAAATTTAGCTTAATAATGCAGCGATAAAATTTTCAAAAAAAGTGATTGTTCAGGTTTTAAAATTTTTAAACGTCTAGTAAACTGGTGGGCGAATACTTCTGCACATTTTAATGATTTCAGCAGTTTTCTTAAATGCTTAACCTGAGTCACCTTTGAAAGTTTCAACAAACGAAATTCGTGTAAAATTATTTTACAAATTTCGTGTAAAATTCTTTTTTTAATCGCAGAAACGAATGGATTTCAACAAAACCATAGACGGTGTACAAAACCGTTATGGGCTCTGCCCTGCCCTCATTGCGCTCCGAATACTGCTGTTAGTTCGTAAAAAAAGTAACTGTGGGTCGCAGCCAAGTTCCCGCTACGGTACGCGACCACCGGGCCGGGTGCGCGGGGTCATAAAAACGGCGTACCCGGCGGTCCAGACGCCCAGATCAAAGGAAAATAAAACGGAGACGTACCCCGAAGCCGTGGGGCGGCGCGCGGCCAGGCGGGAACCCCGCCATCAGGCGGGGTTCAGGTGGGCGGGGGAGTCCGCGGGAGGTTAAAAGCCGGGGTCGTAAAGGGTACCCGAAAGGCGCCTCCGGGGTCCAAAGGTGGGAGGTCTTATAGTCAGTGTTTGCTTTAGCAGGTATCCGACCGATTTTACGAGGGTTGTAAAATCTGGCGGAAGAAAAACATCAAAAGATTTAAGGGTTTTCTCCATTCAATTCACAGATTTTGGCAAGGACTATAGTGTTGGGAAGAGTAAGGATCGTAAAAATATAATAAAATTTAAAAAAATGGGTTTTAATCAAATTTTACAGTCACTGTTCAAGTATCGCGAATGCCAATGCCTCACTCTGAGTCAATGAATATGAATTTTATTTTGTGCTATATTTACGAAAAAATATTTTTATGGATGTTACTAAAATTTTTAAATTTTTTTCTAGATTTATCAAAACTTCAATTCAAGCAAATATTCTGTGGGTAATAATATATGCGACAGTTAGCAACATGGCAGAAAAAAATAGATAGCTAACAGGAGTAAGCAAACAAACCCTTCTATTTCATGCCCCTATTACAAGTGTTGCTACTAAGGTTTCGTCGCCATAAAGAGCGGCATTAAATCAGCTTTTACCCCCATATCTATGTGATTTTATGACAGTTTTGCTTTTATGGTCTCACACCGCAGGTTGGCTCGTAAACTTTTGTCTACAGTACACCTGTGACCTGCGCGAGCAATGCAGACGGATTACACGTGTGTTTGCAAACTGAGAAATAAATCGTCGTTATGACAAAATAAGTCGGAGTCACGTTGATTTGATACAGATTGTGACTCTTTATGTTCTAGAAAGGACGAAATATATTATCGTTCTCACTTATAATGATCCCACTTAATCAAAACACACCTTTTTATAAAACAAAAAAAGCTATTTACTTGTATTCATGGACAGCCGAAATAAAAACATATCACTATGTGATCTAATTGTTGGAACCAATGCAGACATAGAAGATTCAGTAGCTACAGTAAACTTTAATTTTTTATGCTTAAGTTCTGCAATGGGGGGTTTAATATGTAAAAAATATTGCATTATTTTTTCCTTTTTATTTTGTTTGCAAATGCAAACAAGACAAAAAAAGCAAAGTTACTTAAAAAGACCGAAAGTAAAAAAATCCGTAAGAGAAAACTTGTGCACAAAATAATTGGCTCCACATCGTAAATAATAAGACTTTCTTCGTGTTTTGAAATTTTGATAGTCAATCGAAACCATAAGAAAAAAACCAAGAAATATATCCCACTATTTTATTTAAAACCCTAATTGCTATTTTTAAAATTTTTTTTAATAAAAAAACCATAAAAATCCATTTGTATTCACAATTTTTTTTTAAAATTAAAGTCTGCTATACTATGAACCCGAGTTAAGCTATAAAGTGTAGGAGCATAGTATACATGAGCTATTTTAAAACTTGATAGCAAAAAAACTATTAGGTATATTTAAAATCTAAGCCCCCATGTGTTGTACTTAACATCCATAGTATTAATAACGGGGTGCGAAATAAAACACCTTTAAGTTAACACTATTCCCCGTGTTATCTTCGTTTTAAACGCGGCTTACACAACAGCCTGGAGCGCTGACAAAAAGGACAACCCTCCGCGGGCGCCCCGTGGATTGTAAAACTTTCCCCTCCAAAAGCGCCCGCTAAAAAACAGTCGTCGCGTTGAAAAATACAGCTCAGGGGCGTCAATTCGGAAGGTAAATAAACTATAGCTTATCTCTTTTTAATAGCCTTTTAAGCCTGTAGACGACTTTTGTATTTACTGTATTGACCTGCGCGGGGTTCCAGTCGCCGCCATCGCGTGCGCACGACTCGCTACGCTCTGTGTTAGGGCGCAGTGCGTCGTGCGGAATATCGTCGCACTATGACGCAAAGAGTCAAAATCGTCTTAAAATACTTGTAACTGTGATTCTTTGTGTTATATTAAGACGATATCAAAAGAGCGCTTTAAAGCGCCTTTGCGGGTGAGACTAAACCCTTCAAAGACGGTAGCCGACATCGGGGAAAGCGGATTAAAAAGTTTTTTTGCGTGAAACATGAAAAATGACAGGTCAACTGATATCCGGAGATGGTGCTAGTTTTTGCGCCTTAGCAAGCGCAAATGATAAACATTTTTACAGGTTTACGGCTGTGTCAAAATGTCATGATAAAGAAGCGAAAAAGCCTGATTTACGACGACAACAAGCCAACAGCTTGAATTTAAATTTTTTTTTTAGTCAAATCGGTTTTGATTTTTTCGACAGAAAGGTGATTGTACGTGACTTGAAAAAAGCTTAGATTAGAAACTCTCACGATAACATAATTTTTGTTATAGCGAAACTGAATAAAAAACATTGGCTGAACCCAAGTAAAATTATTTCACATAAGCTTAAATAATGTCTACAGATACTTTGTACTAGAAGTAGACAGTCTACGACAAAAGCCACAGCGCAATAGAAAAATCTATAACCGTATAAATAAAAAAGAATAAAATAAAAAAGTCAAAAACCCTCAGATGCAAGAACGAAAAAATTCCTTTTAGCGTTATCCTCACCAAGAAGCATAAACAATAAAGAGAACAGTATTGTATAATTTATTTTTAAACCTTTTTAATCAACTCTATTCAAGCTCCGGAATTTTTAATGCACAAAGTACATTGGGATAAAGGTTAATACTGTTTTAAATTCTGGGTGGTAAGACCTTTATCTTGTTTTTCCACTACTGGAACTCTCCTGTGCCACCTGATTTCAAGCCGGTAAGGAAAAGTTTGTCCGCACAACATGTGCACATGAAATGGCAGAGCTGCATCCAACTTACTCCAAAATAGTCAAAAAAAACACAAAGCGACAGCTGGTACATGTGAATAAAAAATATTAAATTTTAAACACTTACAAATCCATGCTTATCCGAGATGTTGTTGGTGAGTTTGAGCTTGTGAAAGTTGACAATCTTTTGCATCCATTGCTCCCCAGTGGCCGGACTGTCCGGATGGATGTACATCCGCTTCGGCATTTCCGGGTCCGCTTTTCCGGCAACCATCCACCGGGAGTTGTGGAATTTATACCTAAAATTACATTACTATGCCTTAAATTATCTGTACTTGAAAATACTAATTGACTATTACAGGAGATTTTTATCTTATTATACCTTAAAATATTTTGTACATGAAAATACTACTTAACTACTCCAGTGTTATTTGAGAGTACAACTGTCAATTATAAGTTAATTGTAAACAAGTCCCTTTTACCAAGAGTTCTAGAATAGGTACCTGAAATTTTCTTATTACACAGTGTGCCTAAATTAGTTGTACCTGTAAAAATCTTACTTGAATTCATAGCTGAAATTCTTATATTATACCTTAAATTATTTGTAACTGTGTAAATTCCTGCATGAAATTAACCTATTTTACATATCCTGAAAATATCAGTTGAATATTATACATACAGTATGTATGTATAATATTCTTTAATTATTTGTCCCTTTTAAAACAGCTTTAAATACAGCTTTCATAAATTAGTATACTTTTTAATTATTTGTGCCTGAAAATACAGTTTCAATTTGTACTAAAAAACTCACTTATAAAAAGTAGCAAGCGTCATATTTTCCTGAGTTATAAAATGCATACATAAACTTACTTAATTATACCTTAAACAATTTTTATTTTAAAACCATAATTCAATTTATTTCTAAAATTAACTTGTTATACATGTAATTACTACTTTCAATATTAAGCGTCGTATAACATTGAGAAACACTAAACTTTTATAATATTAAATCAAGAGAATTCGTAATAGCAATTAAATATAATTTACCTGCAATCGTCGGCAGGCACGACATCCATAAGAAGAATGTATTTCGCCCGTTTATCCAAACCTGAGACTTTTACTTTGTAAGCCGGAAACATTCGTCTAAAAAACAAAATTTTTTAATATTTGTTTATAACTGTTCAGTTAAATACTTTTGGTTTGCTTTATGTGCCTCATTGCAAAGTTATTTATCTTGAATAAAAGTACAGTAATGTGGGAATTGTTGCGCACTTCAAACCGAGTGATTGCTTTATCTGACTGGAACCTCATTCGCAATATATGTAAGATAAGATTTTGACGAAAACTCTTTTTTCTTTCCTTTTTTACCGAGTTCTCTCTTTACCTAATTTAGCAGTGTAGTACTCTTTGATTGAGACACTCAGGCTTCCCGTACTTAATGCAACAAAATTTCGATAATCTTCAATTTCAGAATGTTCCGCTATTAGCTACATCACTTTATTAAATTTTCGGATTAAGTTGTCAGTTTACGCGCTTATTGTTCATGCGGACACAATACAAACACCATATTCAACGTTTGGATTATTTGGGAACGGCGTCAAGGGATTGAAATATTTTTAACCAAATAGGTAAATTTACATTGGGATTTTATAAATTTAAGCTCTATGTGTTGCAACCATAATGTAATATATCATTTATAAAAGAACGTCTATTAGACAAGGTCAAAGTTGCTTTTGTACTCATTGTGTTTGTCTATTTTTTTGTACTGCACCGCTAGTGGTAAAAAATGTTTGCTTTTATTAATGATATAAACAACCAACAACCACATTTTATAATATTTGAAAGGGGATGCGAAAATAACATGCTTTAAAGTTTTTAAATTTAGAAGTACACTCTAAATTGGAATAAAACATAGCAATCTGGCCACGTGAAATTCAAAATAAATTCTACGCCAATAAAATAAAGCCTAAGTCTTACCTACCTAAACTAATGTGTCGCATTAATAAACTATAAAAGCAATAACGCGGCGATGTAATGTGAAGTTCTATAATATGAAATTTAACTTATAATTACTTAAATATCAAAGCCGCTGTGAAATTCCAGAAGAAAAATATTATACGCAAATTTTTAACAAACTAACTCGTGATTGGCGCCCGGAAAAATACATTCTGCAAAATATCTTCGGAAAAAATATCTTCTAAAAGACTTTTAAATTCTCAACTAAAGAAAACTTTTTTTTCTTAAGCCTAAGCGAAACTTTAAAATCAAGCTAAAACGAGATAAAAAAGTTATAAAAAAGTTTTAAAACTTTTTCATAATACTGAATATATTACTGGTGAAAGAAGATATTTTTTCCGAAAGATATTTTGCAGAAGATATTTTTTCCGGACACCTCGTGATTTGAACTCTAAACAAGTTTTTTTTTCGCCTTTCGCCTGTCTATTGTAAATACCGACACAAAATAAACAACAACAATCGTCTGAAACATAGCTAAATATCAAAATGCCTATCGCAGGTTACCGGCGGTGTATACGGTAGGTGGAAACGCGACATAAGGTCCCGTAAAGCAAGCGCGAGTTTCTCCGGACTAGGAAAGGTGTTTCTTACGCGTCAACGCGCGGATTTTCGGTTCGCCCGTCCCACACCGCGGGGTTCCCTTGTCGGTCCGGGTGAAAATGTGGCCACTTTTACTAGGACCCCCGCCGGTACTAGTTATCCCGCCGTTCATAAACTACGTCGTTTAATAGTTCGCGCCCTTTTCCTGCTTCCAAGTCAGAAAAATTCCCAAGAGCGATCGTTGCCTCAAAATCCCGATAGAGTATAATATGCAGATTTTTGTCCCTAGTCACACGTCAAAACGCGCGCTTTGTCCCAGTTGGAATCCTTATTAACATATAATATGCAAATTTTTTTTACATTCATGTCAAGATCGCACTTACCCATAAATACTGTAAACCCACTCTCAATAAAATGCACATTTTTGTTCAAAAAGGTTGTGTCGTGTTTCTAAAAGTCAGTTGTCAATGTGAAATGTGTTGGCGCATATTTTAAGCTCAAAAAGGATAAAGCTGATTGGGAAAAGAATACAGACGAATTTATGCGCTTCTCCCCAAGTTTGACAATACAAAAATAACGCATTTTAAAGTGTTCGCTGGTGTCGACCGTTTGACGCTCGTTATTTTGCTTATTATGTTGTCAAAAAATTACACGAGATTACAGCTTATTTCGGGATATGCGAACATTTAGAAGTTAAGGCAATTACGAAAAACGATAATGTTTCAGGTACGGTAGGTATGCTATACATCGCGTCTACCGAATTCGGCCAAATTTGCTGCAGCGCTTTTATCGCGATGATGATTTATGTGTAAGCCTATAAATTTTCAGAGCTATTGTATGCCCAAAACAATCATCTTTTTCTATTGGAATCGTGTGTAATTCGTGCGTTTTGTTCGGCGGGTGCAAGATTCCTGTGTCGGTATGAAGTTTTCCGTGCGTGTAAAAGTTATAAAACCGGGCGCTTTACCGCACAATTCGCCGGCGGTTTTTCAAGGCTTCAAAAGTATCAGCTATTACTGTAAGCCCCCGTGTTTGCCGGGCAGATCGGTGTTTTCAGCGATGAATAAAAATCGGCCGATTTTGGTTTTTTTTTTGGTAACGGTTAAACTACAAATGCATTACTAAGAATCTTCATTCCGAAAACAAAAAATATCAGCCGACAAAATTACAGATTTATTGAAAAAGTAAAACTTTAAAAAGGAAACGTATTTTCAAAGAAATTTAGATTTTTTTAGAAGAGAAAATTAAATTTAATTACGAAAATAAAACAATCAGAAATCCTTATAGAATTTTTAAAAAACACAAACATTTGGCAGTTATAAAATCCAAGTAAAAGAGTGCGACTTTTAAATTGTCAATATAACCGCTAAGCGCGTCATGATTAGCTCAAGGCATCAAAACGACCGCTGCTCCCAAGGGGAAACTGAAAACTGCGTATCAAACCGAAAAGACAACCGACTCTATATTCCGGTATATCTAATTAATTTTTAACAGATTTTTAACGACTATTTGCGTTGATACAAGCTTAAACTAAATTTTATAAAACCCACCGACTCTTAAACTAATTTTATGCGTTCAATTTACTGAATTAATCATGTAACCACCGTTAAACGTTTTTATACCTAAGTTTTACACTTTAAAAGACAAAAAAGCAGCCCTGAACTAGAAACTTTAACAAAAAAACACGTTAGAATATTAAATTTACTTTTTCCAAAATAGATATTATTTTTATAAAATTGTGCGACCGTATTATAGTTGCTATCATTGCTATATATAATAATGTGCTTGAATTTGGAGAAAATTTAGATACATAGGTTACACGTACACCTCATTAGATATAAACCCAAATTTGCAGCTCACTAAGTTGAAACAAACGAATAGAGTACTAAGAAAATAATTAAAGCTAAAATTATTATGTGAATATACTGTGACTTGAGTTTTTAACTGATAAAAATCTTAAAATTGGTTAAGCTTCACTTTTTGAAAAAAAGAGTGAATATACATGAAATGTAGTTTGCTTTTTTTGGTTGGTCCGAAATGAGTTTTATTGCTAAATTAATCCCAATAATATGCGTTTAATTTGTTGATGTTCTGGGTCCGGCTATTGGATTAAGCCTTCACAAACGATCGGGGCCCTCTCCGATTTAATTCACCTACTAATCGTTCGTAAATGTTGGACGAGAATTAAATAAGCTACGCGTCCGCTTTCCGCCAAATGAGGAATCGGGGGTTGGAAAAAGAGTTGTAGCAGGTTTTGGCGCAAATTTTTACACAATCAATTCCTGATTGCTTTATTCAATTGAGGCGTTAACAGTCTCGGGCCGGCTTGGAGAGAAATAGAGAGAGCGGACCGGCTAGATGGCTAATTTGGGCGTCCCGGCTCCGGGCCTAACCGCGTTTCCCACTTGTAAAATCCCGGCAAATCCGTTTAGCACGTCATGAATCCCGCCCGTAATTAGCCGTCGCTTCTGGCTAAAACGCCTCCACCACCCGTTTACCAAACACCCGGAAACCCCGGAACCCCGAATTCCGTCGGACCCCCCGACACTTCCAGCCAATCCACCCGGTTCACAACGAGTGAAAAACTGTAGCGGAAAACATATTTCACCTGAAACTGGACCGATCGACCAAACGCATGGACTACAAGCGCGTGGAGCGTGAACGCGTCTCCTTCCGAAAGTATGAATCAACCGCCCATACATAACACATAAGCATTTATTTGGTTCAATTATCTTTTTTCACACAGAACGAAATTCGTATTGTTAGAAAATTTTAGTATTATAAAAAAATTTCATAATATATAGACAATATATTTTAGGCACTTGTAATTAGGATTCATTTGAAGCTTATTAAACCAGCAATTATAATTTACTAAAAACCAGAATCTACATCAATCTCGAACCCCCATTAATTTTGGGCACCATAACTACGAAAACATTTTTATCTTATCAAGCTAATTTACAAAGAGTGGAATTTTTCACAGATTAGCGTCGCTTATGACAACAGAAAATATAAAACATTACACATAGAATATGCGTAAAGCCATGTTTTATCTCAATTTTGTAAAATTTTGTATATTCATAATTAATTTAAAATTGCTATAAACTTTCTCTAACAGAATAAAAGGCTAATTATAAAAATACTTTTAAATATACAATTATTATATTAAAAGTAAAAATTAAGCTAAAAATATACAATATTTATACAAAAAGTAAAATTATAGTGATAAACTTGTATCTAATGAGTTTTACTAATTAGACTTTTTTTAATTTTTTTTATTTCGAAATTCACAAATAGTGTAAGTTTTTTCTGCTATTAAGATTTTCCAAAGTACAAAAATATATATAATTCTGTGCTTAAAAAAATATGCGATGAAATTATGGGCATTAATGCGCAATATTGTTAACACTAGAACACCGGTGTATATGGAATTATAAATAATAACAGGGCATATAACAATATAATAACCTAACACTTAAACTGCAATACAAAACCGTCAATAAATAGGCAAAATTTACTGTACGGCAAATTAGCGGTCAGGTACAATGGTATAACCGGTTCACTGTATACTAGTAGATGAAAAAAATAAAACGTATAATTTCGTATTAAACATATAGATCCGCTCATTTTAACTTAATTATATTATTTTATTAAGAACACGAAGTAAAAATAACGAAATCTGCTGAATATTTAAATCTAACCAGCGAATAATTTAACGAAATTAACAATTTTACGAAAATAAATTAATAAATTTGGTATTGTAAGTATGTTATGAGAGTAAATTGGATAACAAGTTTAATGAAACACCCTAAAAGTAGCAAATTTTACTGATAACCTACGCTAGCGTTATCATCTCAAACTAAACTAAATATATATTTTTCTAATAAAGGTTGGCGAAGAAAAACAAACTATGTTGTGAAAAATTAATCTATTGGATGCCCTCAAAAGTACATTTTGTTTAAATTTTTATGACTCTTTAATCAAAACTCTACATTTAAAAACCATCGCATAAATAGCCTTTTATATTTACTCAAAACTTTTTCTGATTCACACCAGTTTTGAACCAAGGTACAGTACAAATTATTTTATAATTATAATATTTATAACTGTTAAGTTTGTTTTATTAAAAAAAACCTTCGATTATTACGCCTAATAGTTTTTAAATTTAAAGAAAATGCTCCCGCTTGGTCATTAAAAACCAAAAAAAATCTCATGAAACTACAATAAAAACAAAGCAAACTATCACGTTCTGATTTTTTACTTTTTTTTACAGCTTGTTAAAACACAGTGAACTTAATTGGAAGACTATTGCTGAATGCATAATTTTTCTCATAATTTTTACTCAAAATCGAAAAAAATTAACGGAAACCTTCATAATCTTCTTTTGTTAAAGTTAAAAGTTCAAAAACTTGAATAACTTAACTAAAACCTGGATCTTTGCTTCACCAAAACTATGAGATGGACAAAAACCAAACCAAACCAATGGATTTTGAGTGATTAACGCCCGAGACATACTTCATCCAGTGTCCAAAGGACAAAAACAAAAAATTTTTTTGGGCAATATAAAAGAGAAAAAAACGGAGAACTTACCGTCCGCTTTTGGTGATGACCATTTCCGTTCCGAACTGGTGGAAACTTTCCCACAATTCCTTGGAGTCCAGTTCCACTTTCGGGTCGTCTTGGATCCCATCGTCCTCCACTGGGCCGGGCGGTACAGCCGGGTGTTGGCCGTAAAAATCCTCGGGGTTGAATCCGCTCAGGCGGGGCATAAAGCCGGCGGCGGCCGGATTGCCGAAGGCGGCCGCCGGATTGAAGGCTCCGCTTAGGCCGGGGAAGAAGCCGGCGGGGTTCATGCCCAGGAGGCTCTGGACGTTCATGTCCCCCGGGCGCTGGAGCATGAAGGGGTTGGGAAAGGCGGACATGGGTCCGGTTTCCGCGTGCTCTGGACTCGACTGCTGCACGGCTGGCTCAAAACGCATGCTTAGGCCCACGGTTGGGCGCTTCACAGGATTTCGGTCCCGCACTCTCCGCAAAACTCTTCTTCGACCGCTAGCTACCGTCCTATTCTAGGAATTTAACGCACTCGGAACTTGCCGGGACTCGCCGGCCCCGCCCACTTCCGAAGCGACCAATCAGCGAGCGCCCCTCACGCAGCGCCGGCCAATCCCGGCGAGGGGGCCGGGATAATTGAAGTTAATGTTTGTTCAGCGGGCAGAAAAAGGGCGGCGGCCGCCTGAAAACGAACAACAACAAAAGCGGGTGCGTCAAAGGCGGCGGAGATTTTGACCTAAAAGTATAATTGTCTACAGTTTTCCACGGCTTTTAATCCGGCTTAATCTCGACCCTCCGGCTTTTCCTATGATTTTCCGTTGATTTTTACTGCTTTATCAATCCGGGGGTTTAAAAATCTCACGAAAATAGGCGACGGTCGCAGCGCGCCCCTTTTGCCCGGGGGCGGCGGGAATAGGGTGAGCGAGATAAGGCACCGGTTGTTTGATACACAGACACCACTGGCGACCTTTTTAACACGCGCCGCCCGGAAAAACAAAGCACCGGGGCGTTGGACGGAGTGGTGGCGACACGGTAGATCCCCCGGGTAGATATCGCCCCCCCCACGATAACGTTTTCAAAAGCGGAGTTTAAAAACCGGGGAAAAAGTATATTATGAACAGGCCGATTTCAGAACGCCGACCATTGTTCCCCAGTCGCGATATCCCGCTTACCCTTTGTTTTTTATTCGATTTCGATGGTTTTGTTTGCGGAATCGCCAATCGTCGGCACGCCGCTGGTAAATTATGACCGATATGATCAATACTAATTCCCAAATTCATTTAATCAGCATATTTTTTATGCTGATGAAATGCGCATACAGCAACGGTAATTGGCCGAGACGGAATTAAATCAGACGGAATTGTTCCAGAACACCCCATTAAATTAAAATTAAAAGGATATCTAAGGAAATTTGTTTAATTTTAGAGTTTTGCTTTGGTTGCTTGAAGAAACTAAGATTTACAGTCCATAGTTTAGGCTTTTCAAAAGTTTTTACATCATGAAAAGTTTATAAGTTTTATCATGATCACATAATGACAATTTAAATTTAATGGTTGGTTCTTATAAATTGGTAAGGACGGGGTGCCTGAATTGGGAAAAACGGTTTTTACCTGCCTCCTACCTGCCTCCATCGAAAATTTTGCTGCCTCCTAACTGCCTCCTACCTGCCCTCTATCTGTCTCCACCCTGCCTCCTAACTGCCCCCGAGGCAGTTTTAGCTGCTTCCTACACACCTGCCTCCTAACTTGTATATGCTTCAACATAGGAGGCAGGGTCACCTGTCTCCTACCTGCCTCCGAGGCAGTTTTACCTGCCTCCACCCTGCCTCCTACCTGCCTCCACCCTGCCTCCATGCTGCTTCCGAGGCAGTTTTACCTGCCTCCTACCTGCTTCCAGTCTTCCAAGGCAGGTTCAAGAGCGTCCTTACCGGGGTAAAATGCCTTTCGCACTATACGTGAGAAGGAAAAAAAAATTGATTCTGGTTTTTTAATTGTTCGTTTTGGCATTTAAATACCGCAAATATAGTAGGTACTTGGTTTTTTTAAGCCGTCACAAGAAAACTTTAAAACCGTCTAATATTTTAGAAACTTATGCGTAAGAACTTGAATTCCCAGATAAAAAAATGATTAGGACTGTAATCAGGCTTGCGCTTCAGTATAGGTTTTAGTTCCATTCCAAGTACTCCATTTCTGGCTTTAAGTTTTTATCAACTCCAGTTTTTTAAATCCAAAGGTTTTTACTCTGACTAAGCTGACTATTTAACATTTGTCAGAGTTAGAATTAATATTGCCTTTTATATCGTTTTTGGATTTGATTGAAATAAGAAAAAGTTGAAACGCTCATAACCGTCGTATATTTTCTACTTATATACGTGTAAAATTTTTGGCGGAGAAAATAGGGCTTTAATCCGAAAAAAAAAATCTCAAACTTAGATTAATTTTTTCCAATGAGCCGAATCGCTTCACTTTCATTTTTGCTAACACACCTGACGTCACACTTATTTGACTGTAATACAATAAGTGGGAAACTAATAAATTTGAAATAATGTTTACTTGTAACATTCTAAACGACTCTTAATTCAATTTAAATTTAATTTGAATTTTAATTTGATTTAAATTGTGATGTTTAGAGCCGCTGACAAGTTATCGATACAAGCTATAAATTGATTTTGTCGCCGTGTTTTTGTAATTTTCGCACTGACATCTTAATTATTAGCGCGATCCCCTCCATTTGTACGCCTCATTTCGGGCACCCGGGGTGGTTTGTGGGCGTGTGCGGTGGTGCGCAAGCGCGGACAAAACAGTACGCAATGAAAAGGCGATAATAGGCGCGCCGTGTTAATTATGGTTTGTCTCGCGGTGCGGTTGGGTGGGAGATAAAATAACTTTCCGTCGGTCAGCGAGTTTTTAATCGCTTTTTTACCCGGGTTTTTTGTGTTTAGAAGTCGTTTTTGGTTTTTAGAAGCGAGCCGCGGGAGAAAGAACACCTGGTTAGATTGGGATCAACTTTTTTTAACTAAGCGAGGAATTCTATGAAAACCCAAAATCTATCTAAATGGACTCAAGCTTGACTTCACTATGCGAAAACTTAAAACCAATTATAAAAAGTGTTTGTAGTAGCGATGGGGCCTTCAAATATTTTTCCGCTCTTTAATTTACTGATATAATATTTTTTATGATGTGTATTGTTAAAGGAAATGAATAGTGAAAATCCTTATTTTAAAAGAAATTTATCTTTATTTTTTCTTTTCAAGCCTATTTTGTATTTATTTCGATTACAATAGAATATTGCTGCCGTTTATTCAACATTTATTAGGGCTTAGTTTCGAAAAATTGATTTTAACTGTAATAATATTTTTGAGCGATCGCTTTTAATCCTGTTTCTCAGATTGTGCGGTATAAGAACCCAGCGAAATTTTATCAACAATAGTTGTTAAAAAACTTTTCAGCTGGGGAGCGTTTTAGAACACTGTGTGTGCAGCCCCTAGTTAACTACCGATTCTAAATAAGTCGTATATACGCCTTTACTGCTATAAGAACAATAAAGCACTGATATTGTCTGCATTTCTACTAAGTTAATACCTTTAGCTTAATTATAGTTTTTATTTATTTAACACATGCCAGATGCAATATTATTGCAGTCCACATACAAACACCTCAGAATAGTCCACATATTTTTTGTCTAAAGATACGCCTGGGGAAAATCGCCCTTTTTTCCTGCTCTATTTTTAGAGCATTTTTATGGCTAATTATAATAAGTTAATACCTTTAGCTCAGTTACTGTAAATCCTCGGCGCCCACGGCTACGCTTATAGTTCCAATCTGTTGTTGTAAAAAAATTTCGGGCTTGAATTGAAACATGTTTGGCGCTAAAACAAAATGCAAACACGTGCGGAATTTCACGATAGCATCATTTATTAAGAAAAAACTACCGGTAATACAGCGATTGCGACCGAATAAAATGCATTCTACAAAACACCGATCAGATACATAGGAAATAGGATATTAGTACGGTTTTTGCTTCTTGATTCAACCGTTTGGAAGCTAAATCTAGTTTTTACTTACTTGCTTTGGTTTATAACAGTTTTATTTACAGTAAACAAACAATGCATTAAAGTTAAGGTTGGTTAAGGTCCTTAATTTAATGTTGAAACAAGTGATATTTCCAGAGTTTCTGAGCTTCATATTATTTTTGTTGCTAAATTTTTTAATAACTAAAAATTAATATAACATATAATATATTTTGTTGCAACTTTTGCTAAAGAATTTTTTTGCTAAACTTATTAAAAACTATTAAAATAATTCTAAAATCATAACTCCAGAATATATAAATTGTTATTTTAAAATTCTCAAAAATGTAAATGAAACGATAGTATTTGCATTTTTCGTTTCATGTAATTTTTGACAATTCATTAATTTATTTAGTTTAAACTCCTACTGACGCGTCAGAACAGAGTAACGAACTCAGTGGATTGTGCGGCAAGTTAATTCTAGCTGACTGTTATTTGCAATATTCAATAGGATATTTAACATCAAAGGATGTAAAAGGTTTTAACAAAAACTGTTTATTATCAAAGATGACATAGTTTATTTTGATAATATTTTGTCAAATTTATTGTTTTTCTAAAAATGTCAATTTGTAACGCACAAAATTTACTTTTTTTATATTGTTGTTAAAATCGAAATTTAAAAAATTCTGCCCTATAATTTGTTGTTTTTAAAAAGACGTCATAACTACACAATTTTAATTGGTTTTCATATATCCCCATGGATTTGTACAAAATCAGCCAGGTATCATTCGCCTATAGGTTATGTCTTTTCTCATACAAAACAGAAATAATAGAAAGTTCAATTTTGGTTTCTTATTAGTAATCTAGTAGCGACAAAAATATATAATACTATATAATATATTAAGGAAAAATATAGAGATTATAAAATATTGCTTGAATATGTTCGGCCAGAAGTGATGTTTTGCTTATAAACGGTCAAGGCTCTGTAGCAGCGTGCATCATAAAATCCAATTCGGGCCGCACGTCCGGCCAGAAGCCGCACGTCCGGCCAGTAGCCGTTATGTTTGGCCAAAAGGTTTGATGATGCGGCGAATCAAATTGTTTTGATGCCGCTGCTACGACCGCTGTTGACATACCTTTATTAGATCTATCCCTTATAAATATAATACTATAATACTATTAAGGAAAAATATGCTACCACGTGTGTAAAGCGAATAAATTTGGGGGCGATTTTTTTGAGCACTGCCATTAATAGTTGTGCGCATAAAATGGCAAAACAACTGCTCTTATTGAGGCATGTGTCGTGTAAATGGGCACTGCTCAAAATGTAGCAGTGTTTTTGCGCATATACTTGCTTGTTAACTCGAAGCATTTTGAAGCACACTGCACTTTTTTAGCAATTTTATGCGCATATACTGCACATAAAATAGCACAACCGCCGGAAACAAAAAAATAAACCCACTAAAGAACCAGTACTTAGTTTGCACTTTGTACACAAAATACAAACTTTTAGTATAGACATACAAAAAATAAAATCCAATGCAATACATAAATAGATTTTTTGTGTATTGTATTGTATTTTATTTTCGTATCTCTATACTAAAAGTTTGTATATTGTGTATAGTGTAAAAACTAAATAGTGATTTTTAAGTGGGTTTATTTTTTTTGTTTCCCGCGGTTGTGCCATTTTATGTGCAGTATATGCGCATATATGCGCACAAGATTGCTAAAAAAGTGCAGTGTGCTTCAAAATGCAGTGCGTTCAAATTAGCATGCCAGGATATGCGCAAAAACATTGCTACACTTTGAGCATAGCCTATTTACACGACACATGCCTCAATAAGAGCAGTTGTTTTGCCATTTTATGCGCACAACAACTAATGGCACTGCTCAAAAAATGGCACCAAATCGTTTCGCTTCTGAGACTGAGTGACATATTTTTCCTTAATACAATATATACTATTATATATTTTTGGTAGCGACAGACAATAAATTTTCAGAAAGGGGTTAAAGGACCATGCTTCTAAAATTATATAATGAGGTAAAATGGCAGTTGGATGCAAAAAATGTACCAAAAGCCAGTAAAATTGATTCGGTAAGGCAAGTACGGAGTATTGTTCTAGCCTTGTTCGCGTTGGAAAATTACTTTTAGAGTCAAAAAGGAGGCGAAGAATTTCTATTACAATTTCGGTAGAAGTAGACGCGGATTATACAAGATAGGCAATTAAAATGCTTTAATGCCAAAGACAGGATGAAAAAAGCAGGCGAAAAAGAAAATTTTAAGATAGAAGTTGTCTCCTTTAAAACAAAGCTTGTTTTTGCAAAAGTGTCTTTTTCAAAGTTGTGAGCAAGCCGAGATTTAAAGGATTTAGCAATTTCCATTATTTTACCCTGTATTATAAGAAGTCTGCCGTAGGCCTAGGGGTATTATCAATACCGTACGCCCTCACCTGTCCACTATAAGATAAACCAGGTGCGCAGCCTTTTGGATTGTTTTTTAGGGGTATACCGGACCCCCGAAATTGAGGGGCGTGTCCCAAAATTTTTTTTGGGGCATATCTCATTTTTAGCGTTTTTACTATTAGGACCCCCAAAATTTTAGCGAGAGGGGTTGTCCAAGGTATACCCCCAAATTTTAAGGGGGATGTTGGCAGTTTCGAGATTTGTTTTATGGGTATAGACCATCCCCCGCCCACCTATATACGATAAGTTAATCACTACCTAGCCCGACCCGCTTGCAACTCTGGTCATATTTTGCTTTAGTTTAATCTGTTTATATCTTTTTGTTTAGACCGTATATAATACATTTGTTTTTATTTTTTTAAATTCGAGACTAACAAAACATGAAAGCGCCTTTTAAATTTAGTTTGTATATCAAGTTTTTTAGGTTTTGTTCTACCACACAACAGGAAGCATTTCACGACCCTAAATCGGAGACATTAAAGAAAAAGGCAAGTTTTATTCCAGAAAACTACTGATACAAACAAAAAATTAATGGATTAAAAATAAAAATCTTACTGTTCGCGCTAAACTTTAAAATTAAACGGTAAACCAATTTAGTTATAAGCACATAATATATACAAAGTATTTTCCGACTAAAATTGGCCAGCTATGTATCTTAGACCGTGGGCGGTCGACAAGCCAATTGGTTTCGCTCGTTGAAAGTTTTTTACGCGAGAAAAACCCTATTGTCTCACAAGTTTTTACAAAGGAAATAACGGTTTATAGAGTTTTTTGCTCCGTGAGTTCTCAGCTTTGAAGTTGTCGTAAAAATCGCATAGGAATAGGGACTAATTAATTGTACTGTATGTTTTTAAAGCTCGCAATTAACCAAAATCATTGCGAGCATCTTTTTTTATTAACCGTTTGTTTTTTATCAAGTTTAAAATCATTATTGAGTAATTGATTTCCCCATATACAAGGTTTGAGTCAATTAGAAGAACGATGATATTAAATATAACAGAGAAATGAAAAAACTCTGGAATGAAAAATGGTAAAACAGAAAAAATAAAAAGGTTTTGGAATTAAAAAAACTAAATATTAGTATGTATAACTTCACAAATAACAAATTGCAAATCGTGTAAAAAATTTTTAAAAGTTTTTTGTTTTAGTTCCGTGAATTTTTTTTATAATAGTTCTATTTTTCACTTCGACCAAAGTTTGATAAAGATAAATTAAAACGTTTTTTTTATAAATCAGATAGTCGTTATTTATGAATTTTATATTGCTTTTTTTTCTTTTTTAATTCGAAAACATCTTTGGAACTCACAATTAAAGGTTTAAATTTTTTACTTTAATTATTTTGGACGAATTTAGCAACTAGCGTTCAGCGGATTTTTAATGTGATTGTTTTAACTTTTTAAAATTTTTGGTTTAAATCGTGATAAATTTTAAATGCTGTTTGAGAAACATATTTAAACCTTTTTCGTTTGATCCCGCATGGAATAGAGTTTTTCCACTCAAAACATTCCAACGTAAGTCTGAAAATGGGTAGTGTGCGGATTTTTGTTAAGAAAAGGTCGTTTTCACAATTTTAACTTTCTCGTGACGAGCCATTGCAGTTTGCGCTGGCGGAAAGCGTCAAGAGGACCGTTTCCGCAACTGCAACATTTTCCATGACGCACTGCAAACGGAAAAAGTTAAGTTAATTTAAAAATAGAAATGAAAACCAATTGTATGCTGTATTTTATTTTCAAATTTAAACATGTTTCGTCCGGACCGTTTTGTCATCCGAAACTACAACCCCCTCGGAGGCTTCTACAGTCGGTTAAATAGTAATTAATTAAAATATTTACCTTTTTAAAAAGTTGAAAATTACTGAGACGAGAGAGAGAGTGGCAATAATCGAGCGAGCGAGCGCCGCTAATTTCCGAAACACATTAGGCGCCGAGTTAAACGGGGGTGGACGTTTTTAAAAGGGCTGTTGTATGTATATAATAATGTACAGAAGAGTTTGTGCGAACGCGTGAAGAAACACGGGTTAAACAGTAATTTTCTCTCGTCCTCGCAGCAGGCGATGAATTGTTTTAACCGTCAGAAGAAAGGTGTGCGAAGAGACGCCGAAATTGGCTGTTCAAAGACACGTTTGAAAATCAAAAGTGACACATAGCCCCTCCGGCGTCTTCGAATTATGTAAATGCCTCCCCCTAAGTGTTTATCTTTCCGACGACAGGGGGCCTGTTTCATAAAAGTGGTGCGGATAGTTTTAATTTGTAATTATTACAAATTGCAAGACGGGTCTCATTTGGAAATGTCGTCGAACTGTGGAACCATGGCTGCAAATTTTGTTATGATGTTGTAGTTCGAAACATAACAAACAAATGCGGGTTCTGTGATAATGAATTATAAATAAAATCTTTAAACATTTTCTTAATAATGATAGTTTTTAGTGACAGAAATAATAGTAAAATACAATTAATTGGATTTCTTATCATATTCAGACTTGATTTTTCTGCCAACCTCTCCTTGTATTTTGAGTGTTATAGCAATATATATTACAAAATGCGAGGAATCATGCTACTATAAGATAGTGTTGTAAAAAGTATTGATTTGGAGTAATTTAAGTAAAAGTAAAAGTAATTTTAAAAATTTTAATTTAAGTAAAGTAAGAGTAAAAGTAATTTGTGATTTTTTAATTTAAATAAAGTAAAAGTAACAGTAATGGTCAAAATTTTTTTTAAGTAAAGTAAAAGTAAGACCTATTTTTTAAGTAAAAGTAAGAGTAAAAGTATAATAAAAGTAATTTTGAAACAAGACAAAACACTTTAAAAGTAAAAGTAAAAGTAATCCAAAATCCGTTACTCTTATTACTTTAGGTAAAAGTAAAAGTAATTTGAAAAATTTTAATTTAAGTAAAGTAAGAGTAAAAGTAATTTGTGATTTTTTAATTTAAATAAAGTAAAAGTAAAAGTAATGGTCAAAAATTTTTTTTAAGTAAACTAAAAGTAAGACCTATTTTTTAAGTAAAAGTAAGAGTAAAAGTATAATAAAAGTAATTTCGAAACAAGGCAAAACACTTTAAAAGTAAAAGTAATCCAAAATCCGTTATTCTTATTACTTTAAGTAAAAGTAAAAGTAATTTTTTACAACACTAATTGCAACTCAAAAAGTGGTTTGATTTTTTTTCTTATAGTCGAACACTTTTAAAAAAATAGTATTTTTTTGGATTTTCAGATATTTTTTTTTCAATCAAACAACTACTTTTTGAATTTTCAAATACTGTGTTTCAACTAAGAAAAGCAGCAGAAACAGGCAAAACATAAGTTTTCAAATGTTTTTTTTATATTAGATACATTTTAAAACCCATAATTTTAACGTTATATTTGTACGGTAATAGCCGAGGAAAGTGCGAAAAACCACTGCCTTTCCAGTTGTCAAGTGTGGAAAGTTTGAAAAATAAATTAAAGGTGTCGGAGATTTAAAAATACGCGTCAGGTCCGAAGTTCAAATCGATACCGTTCTCGGATCGACAATAAATATATTATATCGTTTATTATATTATATTATACAGTTGTTTCTTTTTGTAGACGTGTCCAAATAAAAATGAAAATGGATGTGACTTTCTTCCTTTTTTTCACCGGAGGCGCAAATTAGTTAACGAGATTGTTATTCGCTTCTAATTAAGACGTTTGCAAAAAAAAATTTGAACGCGGTACGGACCAATCGTCGCCAAGGATGAGAAAAATAGGAAACAGGTTTAGAAAGTCTAAAAAAATTAGCAAAACCTCGAAAGAGAGATCGCGGAGACAGATATAAACGGGCTAATTGTTTCCAAATTTTTTAACGGATTTTTATGCCGTTTCACTTTAGTAATTTTAGCATATTTTAACATATTTCAAGACCGAACAAATAATAAGCGTTAATCAGTTACAGGAGCTTAAAATATATGATGCATTAAGCGTTTTTAGATCTAAAATTTGTTTCTTTTAACTTACATGTATATCATTTATTTTATTTTTTTATTTAAAATTTTTTAATATTTTCTTGGACTTTGAGATAAACTACAAAAAAAATCAGTATATAAGTGTCACTCACACTTATGAAAAAAGCAACAAAAAAAAACGCATAATTTAAAAGGAAGAAAATTGCTGTGAAATTTGTTAGTTGCGGTTCAAAAATCGCAATTTAGGTTGCTGGCTTATTCTTGATTTGACGACTTAAAATTCCTTGAAACTTATAGATTATTGTAACTTATCCTTAAACTTAACTACTTATATCTTTATATTTTTATATCTTTGTTTATATTTAACAAATTAAGACAAAGATACCAAAATACCAGATATATGATAAGTTAAAAACGTGCACAAAAATAAAAATCGAACCATGTGTATTAAAATTTTGCTATTTAAAAATATTATATTAAAAAGTAAAATTATTCAGAATTTATAGAGAATTGGTGTAAAAATTAATTACATTTAAGGCTAGTTCACACCGGAGTGGCAGTGGATAGTGGATAGTGAACGCGCGCGTTTACATCATTACACCGTCATTGTTGCTGCGGTATGAAGGGTGTGCGCTGTGCGTCACCTATCAGCTGCCAGTCCGGTGTGAACCGGGCTTCAGTTTTTTTTTTGCTCAATACTTTATGTTTAATATCTAAAAAAATTTGATATTAAACTAAGTTATGATGTTTACAGCTACAATCCACTTTTAAAATATGCAATTTTAATATTTTTTTACAAAGATTAACGAAATACATTTCTTATATTATTATGTCAAAAAATAACATTAACGAAAAACAGCAAATAAAAAAATGATTATCTATAACAAAAATAATAAGTTAACAGTTTGCATAAGAATTTTATTTTTCTTACTTTCTACTGATTTTTTTGGTTCGACTTTTTATTTTTTTACCTTTTATATGCTATTTACTGCTTAGATTTGTCCGCTTCAGAATTGCTAAAACTTTCAAAATCAGCAATATATCAGATTGTTTTTACTTTTATAGGCGACCAAGTAGGTTTTAAGTTTTATTCATTTTTTCGCTCAACAAGATGCAGTTTTTTGTGTAAAGAATGAGTTTTTATCGAGAAGTCTCAAGTGCGCAACTTATGACTATTTTGCAGACAGAAGTAATTAAATAATCATAAGTTGCAATTTTAATTATTAATATAAAATAATTGTGACAAAAATAGTCATTATGGTAATTTATTGATTGTTTAAACAAGACACATTTTTCTTTATGTACGGTTATATGAAATCAAAGGTGGATAAACAAATAAAGGTATGTAACAGCGGTCTGTAGCAGCGTGCATCATAAAATCCAATTCGAGCCCCATGTTTGGCCTAAGGCCGCATGTCCGGCCTAGGGTCGCATGTCCGAGCTAAGGCCGTATGTCCGGCCTAGGGCCGCATGCGGCCCAAGGCCGGAAATGCGGCCTTAGCTCGGACATGCGGCCCTAGGCAGGACATGCGGCTCGAATTGGATTTTGAGATGCACGCTGCTACAGACCGCTGTGACATACTTTTATTAGATTATCCACCTTTGATGAAATAAATGACTTTTTTATTTGGTAGTGCAATACATTTCTTCGTGTGTAAGTTAACGATTTGGAAAACTAATATTTTTTTTTACAGATTTATAATAAAAGAGATCGAAGCACAAGCGAAATATGTATATGTAAGTTTAATTTCAAACAGAACATTAGGATTTTAAGGCCCATCAAAAAACGGCATTCTTCGTGATTTGCGGCTATATGTTTTGCATTGTGGAATTAGAAATGACGGAAGCTAAATATTAGAAATTTTAAAGTTCAGTGGAGATCAATATTTTTTAACCGTTTATTGGCTAAAAGTTATTCTATAGCGTTATACATAGCCCTGTCGAAATCTTTAACACTGAACATTTGTTCAAATCGAAGGGTTTTGACTTCATGAATGCCTGGTTTTAAACTTCATAGTGATAAGGTAAAGTATAAAAGTTTGTTTTTAACAAAATACTAACACAGTGTATGTTTGGACATTCCAATACTCAATACCCGCAATTTACACGAAAAATAAATGGTGCGTATCTAAGAATTTTTCGAACCCAAAATATTTAATCACACTTTTCAGTCGTCACCATGTTTTTTACAACTTTAGCCACACCATTTCGAACAATTTTCATATAATAATTGAAAAAAAAAACTAATGAGATTTTTTGGCCATAAATAGGAAATTTAAATTGGTCAAATAATTTTGAAAATTTGGAACCGTAAAAATAGCAACTTATGCCCCAAAAATGAGTTTGGTTTTCGTTTTAGGCTTAGGCCGATGTTTTAGCAATTTCAAACTTTGAACTTTAAGTTTTAAATTTAGTTCCAAGTTCTAGCTTCAAATTCTCATTCCAAAATTCTCTCAATCACAGCAGACTGTTCTAAATACGTAGCGCCAGAAATTGAACCAATGAATGATTTAGTGTCGTTAGAACCTAAGAAACTTAAGGCAGCTTCATACTAATGACAAAACGTCCTTTGGACAAAATCCAAAGGACAAAAGTCCATTGGACTTTATCCAAAGGACAAATACAGCGTAAAAACGTCCTTTGGATTTTGCCCAAAGGACAAAGTTCAAAAAACAAAATCCAAAAGACAACATGTTCATACTTTCTTGTCCTTTGGACTTTTCCTTTTGGATTTTGTCCTTTGGACTTTCTCCAAATGACAAATTTTAAGTAGCGTTCTTACTTCGTCCAAAGGTAAAAGTCCAAAGGACGTTTTGGCTTGTCCAAAGGACTTTTTGTTATAAGTATGAACCTGCCTTTAGAGCTGGAATTCGGACCCAAAAATTGGGAACTTAGAGCCGGTAGTAGGGAACTTAAACCCGATGAATGGACCACGATTAGCACCGGAGAGAATCAGTGTTACTTATAGGAAGCCACAAAACAATTAAAATTTTAATTATAATAAGTGTAAAAAACTCTCTCGCGCGCCGTCTTGTATGGTCTCAGCTCACTAGCAGAACGATTGGAAAGCTTGTTTGTTCCAAATCTATCCAACAAACTTTAGAATTCGACTGACTTGGAAATAGCAGTTTTGCACAGAGATATAATAGCCCGCCCTATTTTAAACAAACTAAAACTCATTCGGCCTTATTATTTATGGTAGATAATTAACTGTCGTTAGGCCAGAATAAGTCTATAAAATTGATATAAAATGTTTAAAAGTGGCTCCGACTCATTATACATTTACACCTAATGGGCTTTTAGGTGAATGTGAATGGAGTTGATAAATTCCTTGTGTTTTGTACAAATCGCCACTCCTGTGTGACAAATAAATGTGACGACCCAAAGGGGAAGCGAAAATAACCAGGCGCTGAAAAATTTAGACAGAAAAATTTGGCCGATACAGGAATTGAACCCGTAACCTCCAAAGTCGACTCTGGCGTGCTATCCATTACACCATAGGCCAGACAATGGAAAGACATTGGAAAGATAATCGCCTTTTATTAACACCTTACTTTAAGTTTTGACGGAAGGGACATATACGCCGTATGTCTCACAAAACCAATGAATTTGAACTCTGTAGTATCTCTAATTTCGCGCCATGTAACATAAGAAAATATTATCTAACATGTTCCGAGTTCGATATATGTAAATGTTAAAAGAAGATGCCCTTCTTTATTTTATTTTAGTGTATGTTGTTTACCGAATGGTGTTTGCACGTTAGGTTTTATCGTAAAATCTACAATCGCAAATCGCGTACGGTTGCGGTGAAAAATAGGTGCGAAAACCTCCCAGGTGTCAACAGCTGCACGCTATAAAAATCGATAAAAAGTGTCAAAACCGGTACTCCATCCCTCTTGTAGTACCCATTTTTTACGTTGATTAGACGCCGGGTGAGATATTTTTCTCAATTTGACGACTTTTTAGACAGGAGGTTTAAAATCGCAGGGGCGAATTTTCCCCCGGGGCTTCGGTAGTATCGATTGAAATGACAGATAAACCGGCGTTCGCGTCTTATCTTCCGCTTTTTCCGCTATTTTTCGCAGGGATGGCGACGAAAGATAACAAACTTTAAGCCCGTTTAACGAAATCTATTAACGCTATTAAAAACAAGATTAATTTTTCCGATGCTGAAATGGGAGAGTGAAACCTAAACCTTAAATATAATTTTTAAATATTTTTACTTTAAATTAAAATTTTTAATTGGAAATTTTTATGAGAAAAAGTTTACTAGTTTTTCTAATTTCTTTAGTGTATTAGAAAAAATTACGATTCTCAATTTTTCGGGGGCGTAGCATTTATGAAACATCAATATTGCGGTGGTGGTCACACCCCATCACTAAGGCTGGAACGCATAGCATTTCAACTTGTCAGCCGTACTATTATAACTAGTCATGAACAGTCGCATCACAGGTAAAACGGAGAAGTACCTAAAATTTTGTGTACTAATAAACATTTATTGAAGACGAAATATAACATCCAGAAAAATGATAATGAATAAAACCAGTTTTTAGAACAAAAAAAAACACAAAACAATTTGCTATAGCTTCTTTGAGCAAAATATGAGCGTCAAAGAATTTTAAACTACAATTTTCAGCCTCAGCAACTCACAGGCTGGCATGCAAATTACATCATTGCTCATTAACTTTAATTTATAACTTGCATTTATTGGGTGTCGGATTTCTGAAATATCAACACAACGCCATTTGTCACACATAAACCAAACATTACGGGGCTTGTAATGGTAGTGTTCCCCGAACAACCCGAGCCGGGTCGCTGAAGCCAAAACCTACCCCAAAAATGACACGGGAGGGGTTAGGTTAATATTTGCTTAGCTTAGGTTTTGCTTAGGCTTAGCTTAGGTTTTGCTTAGGTTTAGCTTAGGTTTAGCTTAGGTTTCGGTTAGACTTAGATTTTGCTTAGGCTTAGGTTTTGCATAGGCTTAGTTTAGATTTTGCGTAAGCTAGGATGTTTTGCATAGGGTTAGACTTAGCTTAGCTTTTGCTTAGGCTTAGGTTTCGCTTAGCTTAAATTTTAGGCTTGAGTTTTGCTCAGGCTTGGTTTTGCTCAGGCTTGGTTTGGCTTAACTTAAGCTTAGCTTAGATTTTGCTCAGGCTTAGCTTAGGCGCTGATTTTCTTTATAGTTTTTGGGGTAGGTTTTGGCCCTTTTCAGCCGGGTCTTACCGGGTCGGGCCCAACTAAACTATTCAGACTCGTATTTAAGAATGCAATACATGTAAATATATTTCTATTTTTTATGAGGATAATGTGATATTTCTTGTATAGTAATAATAACGATAATAAACAAAAAAACACTATCCGGTGTTTTCACACTGTCAAGGCATCCATATGTCAGTTTTACACCGTTTGGTTTTTTAAACTCGTCATAAAATTGTAATAATTAAATTGCAGAATGAATTTATATGGGAGCTTTAATATTCATAAAATAAACATATATTAAAATTGTATTATGTGTGCTTTTCTAAACATTCTATCATAAGTGCTTAGTAACGATTTCATTTCAGCATTTTTTTAGCTGTTAGTTTTTGGTTACTAATAGTTTTTTAAGTCTTAAAAATTGTTAAAAGTGAAAATTCTAAAATTTAGCAATTTTAGCGTTTTTTATAAAAAATCTCTTATAGCAGATCAGTCTTTACCAGTTTTATGTGACTAAGGATTTTTGACGATATCAATATCAAAATCCTTACGGACACTTTAAATCTCGATATTTGGTGTGGAATATCGATCGATTGTCGTTAATTTTAAAACTTTGTTGCATTAATAATAATTAAACCTGTTGCAATATTATAAAATATGTATATATATAATATGTGTGTGTGTGTGTGCTTAAAACTTATTTTACCGAGTTTGAACTAATTTATATTATCATAGGTTGGGCGATAAAAACCTTTTAAAACTTTAATTTCTTATATATTATCCATCAATTATTAAATTTTATTTAGTCATATAAATGAAGTGATGCATTAATACATGAAAAATAGAAATGTTCAAAAACAACTATGAATAATTGACATTCAGTGTATTCAATGACCTTTTCTACTAAAACCTTGTACCACCTAAGAAATTTCGTTAAATGCAGTCTTTTATGTTAAAAAACAGTTAATTTCTACAGTAAAAGTGTCCCATTTCTGTGGAATGAGATCGTAAAAAATTCGCAAAAACTTAAAATCGTAAAAAATATCAGAGGTGTTCGTAAACGGTGAAACCCTCGCCTATTGCGTGAAAAATCGCAGAAAAACGTGAAAGTGAATGGAGTTAAATAAAAATAAAGACGACTGGACTGAGATTGTTTTTTAAAAGTTTAAACTCTAACTTTCAAACGGGGGAAATAATTTAATCTCGGCCAAGAAATTGACAGATATAAAATTAATGTTGACAGCAAGTTCACGTTACACCATATAACTTTTGTACAGTTTTTTTACAATTTTAACGATAAATATGGTGAAAATTGCTTTTTTTTCACTCGTGATCAATCTCATTTTTAATACGAATTAGTTGTAAAGACCTTGATTTTTTGGGGTTTTTGACTCAATGGCGATTTTTAAAGTGTGAAACTAATTAACATATACAAAAACTAGGAATTGATTTAGTGTGTTCAGTGTACAAAATAATTTAATTTGCAGTTTATTATAGAAAAAAATAAAACGATATAAAATTTTCGAAATGGCAATTATTTTATGATTGCTTTGTCTTATATATCTTAACTTTGTAATAGTTATACAATAACAATAAACAATTATAGAAAGTTTTTTTTTAATCCTTGAAATTTTAGCACTGGATTATTATTAAGGGTGGACACCTATTAAGATAAAAGATTTTGTTTGGTAGAAATTAAATTTAATAACACTGCAATTTATGTGCTTGTTTTTATGTATATTTATCTATAATTAAGGGTACTACTTTTTTCTCAGAGCAATTTTTTTCACAAAATATGCAGATTTTTAATTCACATGCTACAACAACCACTGCTTATACCAAACCAAGCCAAACAATACTATTTTAATATAATGAAGTTTTACACCTAAAAAATACACCTTAAAATCTGACAAGTTATATGGTGTAACGTGAACTTGCTGTCAACATTAATTTTATATCTGTCAATTTCTTGGCCGAGATTAAATTATTTCCCCCGTTTGAAAGTTAGAGTTTAAACTTTTAAAAAACAAATTCCTCAAGTCCAGTCGTCTTTATTTTTATTTAACTCCATTCACTTTCACGTTTTTCTGCGATTTTTCACGCAATAGGCGAGGGTTTCACCGTTTACGAACACCTCTGATATTTTTTACGATTTTAAGTTTTTGCGAATTTTTTACGATCTCATTCCACAGAAATGGGACACTTTTACTGTAGAAATTAACTGTTTTTTAACACAAGAGACTGCATTTAACGAAATTTCTTAGGTGGTACAAGGTTTTAGTAGAAAAGGTCATTGAATACACTGAATGTCAATTATTCATAGTTGTTTTTGAACATTTCTATTTTTCATGTATTAATGCATCACTTCATTTATATGACTAAATAAAATTTAATAATTGATGGATAATATATAAGAAATTAAAGTTTTAAAAGGTTTTTATACGCCCAACCTATGATAATATAAATTAGTTCAAACTCGGTAAAAATAAGTTTTAAGCACACACACACACACACATATTATATATATACATATTTTATAATATTGCAACAGGTTTAATTATTATTAATGCAACAAAGTTTTAAAATTAACGACAATCGATCGATATTCCACACCAAATATTGAGATTTAAAATGTCCGTAAGGATTTTGATATTGATATCGTCAAAAATCCTTAGTCACATAAAACTGGTAAAAACTGATCTGCTATAAGAGATTTTTTATAAAAAACGCTAAAATTGCTAAATTTTAGAATTTTCACTTTTAACAATTTTTAAGACTTAAAAAACTATTAGTAACCAAAAACTAACAGCTAAAAAAATGCTGAAATGAAATCGTTACTAAACACTTATGATAGAATGTTTAGAAAAGCACACATAATACAATTTTAATATATGTTTATTTTATGAATATTAAAGCTCCCATATAAATTCATCTGACAGTACGTAACCGAACCAAGAAGATGGC
>JASAMX010003763.1:0-15451 GCA_030248175.1 Microlaimidae sp. YZB2_3 | reverse complement strand
AACTGAGAACAGACATTTAAAACTATTCTATAAATAAACCACTGAAAAATTTGACAAAACACAATTATTTGTGTTTTCGTTAAAAACTAACTTTACCCAAGGTTATTCAAATAGTTAATTTTTATTTAAGTTTTAAAGTAGTTGCAAATAAAAGGATTTGTTTGGAAAACGTATGGAATCTATTGTCTGTAGAGGCAAGAGTTTATTCTATTCTATAACAACACGATACGTTAGCAGATTTCTATGAAAAATTCAATATATGCAAATTAGTGCGATGTTCCTGCCGTCCAATATCGTGCTCCGGAGCTCTGGCCATTTAAGGCAGACGAAGCTCCTGAGTGCCGCCCCGTAAAGGAGCGATTTTAAGCTTATTTAAGCTTGACATAACCTAAAGATACTCTATGTACATTTTTAAGACGTTTTTATATGTATATTAATCGTTCTAAATAAGTTTGAAAAAAATTAAATTACAAAAAAATTAACAAAATAATCTATGAAAGCTCTTTAATTGTTCATGAAATTAGTATAAAAATAGGGCGAAGCTCCGGTCCGGAGCTCGGAACTTCGCGGCGAAAATCACTAAAGTTAAAATTCTTCAGGCTGAAATTCAGGGCGTAACCGCTCGCGGTCAGGAAGAAATAAAGAATGAACGCTTGGGAATAAAAATAATAAAAAAAAGTTTTTAGAGATGATGTAACCAATAATTATTAAGTTTCGTCAGGTGTTTTTCTTCACGTGATATTTTCTCAAAGAATAAATGGTTACTTTACCACCCAGTCAATTTCACCCTGATAGAATTTATCTTTAATGAAAATATCTCTATGGCGCATACAACTTATAGATTTGTTTAAAGTAAAACATTTGGAAATTTTTAATATTGTTTGCATTTTTAGTGTTTCACCTTAAAACCGAAAATCAATAAATTTCTGTTATAGCTTTTTTTGGTTCATTGTAACAGAGAACTACTGAGTCTTTACAAATATATATGCATGTAGGGTAACTGACTTAATTTCGGCCACGACTTAATTTCGGCCACCAATTTAGGGTGTTAGAAAATTGGCTTATTTTTAAAACACAAAGGAACTAGCACAAAAGCAACTGAATTAATGTTGAATAAAGTGTTTTTGCAAAAGTTTTTTATTTTTGTTATTCTACATTATCAACATTTTCATACAAAAACTGAATTTTTTGTGATTTTCCTAATTTTTGCTTTGTGTTTAAACTGCATCAAATTTAGATCGAAGCAATATATAACCTTAAAATATCTTTGTATTTAAGGCTAAAAGTTGTTAATTTTGATGTTTTGATATTTTCTTCAAAATCATTTTGCAATGCGTTTAACTAACTGCGCATTTTAAGATTCCGTTAATTTAGGCCACCTGAAAATTTAGGTGAAAGAACAGCCGTTTTTTGCTGTTTTTAAATATCATTGTACTACCGTATTTATAAAAAAATTTTTTTGCTCGTTTGACTTTGTTTTGACGTTTTTTAAGCCAAAAATAAAAATTCCACAAAAAATACAAATTATTAAAACTTGTTTTTTTAAGGTTTTGACATAATTATTTAAAGTCTTGCTATTAACTATTAAAGTTCGCAAACGGGAAAAATTAAGTTATATGTACCGAGAACATACCTAAGGGTAAATTTGCAACCTTTAGAAATTTTTATCGTTCAGTTTGGCAATTGTTATAGCCAATTTTTTCTAGGTGGCCGAAGTTAATGGCTCGCGCCTTTATTTCGGCCACTATAAAAATAGAACTTTAAACCTCTACTGATCTTTAAGTGTAACAGAAATTTTAATATTTTGCAATGGAATAACAAAAATAGCTATCGTTTGATTTTTAGACCAAATGTTGGGTCGATTGGAAAAACCTGAAAAAACTTATTCAAAAAAATAAAAAAAGGTGGCCGAAATTAAGTCAGTTACCCTACTGAAAACAATATGGGGATGGGCATCTCCAGCGCGCGTGGACAAGCGTTTCAATTATTTTTAAAATCAATGAATACCGGGTTTTTCTTGTCAAAACCACTGGTCATTTAGCACATTGGGATATAAGTAAGCTCAATTAGGTCTCGTGTTCGAATCCTAGTAATACATTTGTTTATTTTGATAATATTTAATTATTAGATATTTGTCATTAATTGTATAAAAGGACTATCGGTTTACATCGCAATAAAACTGGATATTGATTTATAAAAATAATTATTAATTCACAGATCTATGCCCCCCGTTTTATTGGATGATTTGCCCCCGTTTTATTGCCTCCTCCCGCCAAAAAATGAAAAAGTACCCTAACGTTATTACGCCATTTTTGACCTATGATGACGCCATCATTGCAAATTTTAGCAGTTTTTACCCGATTTCAATGTATTTTACGCCATTTCAGACCTATTTTTACCTTATTTTCGCTTTTTTTTGTTTCTTTTTCTTTTTTCCCTTTTTTTCTCTTTTTTCTCCTTTTTGCCTTTTTTTTCTTTCTTCCCTGCTTGCCCCCCCCGTTTTCAAAAAGTTACCCCCCGTTTAAAAAAAGTTGCCCCCCCGTGCCACCCCCCCCCCCCCCGTTTTGGAATTGCCCCCCCCCACAATAAAACCCCGGGGGGTCGGCAGTGCACAGGTCTGAATTTACATATCTGTCTATGTGCACTTGTTAAAGATAACCCAATCACAAGTTATATAAAGAAACCAAAAATATGTATAAATTATGCAACCGCATTATAAATTAGGCTTTCCCTCCTTTTCTCTTTTCCTTTTTTTTTTAATAATTGTCAGCAGATTTATTTCTATGTACAAATATAATTTTTAAAATTGTTGATTAATATGTAATGTATTAAATTTTAGAACTTTAAATAATATGTTATGTTGTATTAATTTAATGCAATTTATTTTTAATATATTATTATTAAATATCTGCGGACTCAGAAACCACTAAAAATTAAGTAATTTCCTATAGTTTTTGCATACTTATATTTGTATTTTTCTAAATTATACAAATTTTCTATTAAATAAAAATTGTAATCGACTTGTGTTGTGATGCAATAAAAAAATTAAGCCAAACTAGATAAAACTGCCCTTTTTAATGACCCATAATGTTTTTACTGCGTCAATTTTTACGTTTAATCAATTACTGATAAGAGTGAATGTTAGGTTGTAAAACAGTTTTACTGTCTATTAACATAGGATTTCATGTTCTAACTTTAACGCTAGACATTCACAACAGCTATTTGCCGGATCGTCATCTATAAAAAATGTCCCTATTTTATTCTCGTAAATTTATAAGTGTAAATTTATGGGTAATTTAGTTTAAGAGCGAATTATGATGTATATCGCGGGGCAAGATCCTGTTCACGGCAATAAAATATTTCTTAAGACCATGAAGTTCTCAAAAAATATTATTGTAAAAATATTTATTTGAGAAAAGAAATATATATTGTCCAAAAAACTAACAGAACAATAAGTAGTAACCTATGGAAAACAGAAATGTCTGCGCAAAATAATTAAATTCATCAAAAAAGGAATAAAAACAACTGGCGTGGAAATGCAAAAACAAACAAAAATTCAATTCAGGTGGCTTAAAAACTACACTTGAGCAGCATTTTGTGTAAATGAAATATATACCTTTTTACCAGAATGATGCGTAGAATACGACATACAACATGTGTGCGTACTATAATCAAAAGCCCACAAATAGACACAATGCTTTTATTTTTTTAGTTTAAATTAGGAGCGTTTACCGATATTTAATTATTTTGTTTGTAATTTTTATATTGTTAAAACAGAAATTATTATCGTAGGTTTGTAATTTTCTTAATTATGCTATTGCGATATTCCGTAGCGTTCATGATAAAATCTCCAATAAGGACTTGAGCTGCGTGGTTTTAGAAAACATAATGGTTTTTTCTTAAGAACTGTTTACAAAAAAAAAACAAAACAAAAAACGTGCGCGTTCGTAAGTTTTAAGATTGAAGCTGCTATTTATTACATTATCGACCTTTGTTATTATACAAAAATAATCAGCATAAATTGTTTCTGTTGCAATTTGAAACTTCGAAGACAGCAAGAATATAATATTAAACACTGAAATAACTTTTTTCAAGCCAAACTAAAGCTAAATATTTACCTGGGAAGTTTATGGTTATTCCCCTTTTTGGTTAAAAAAATTTTTTGACGGAAAAAATAATGAAACATTAAAGCTTAGTAATACAAAAATAGTTTAATATATCATTCGCATATGCACCTCGTTAGCTGTCTGTCTAGCGAGTATAATTTAGTTTATTTCGACTCAGTATAGCAACACTAGATAACAGGTTAGGTTTTTTTTCAAAGAATCCTTTTTTACAAATATTTTTTCGGAAGTTACTGGCTGGTGGTACAGTGGGTATAAAAGCTTATTGTTGTTTTCACACCGAGTTTTCATTTTGTCAACCATAGGATAAAAAACCAGATTTAATCTTGCAGTGAGGTTTTAAATAATTGGGCGGGTAAGAACCAATAGAAAATTTTAGATTATTTGACAAAACCTAATTCAGAAAAAATTGGTGGTTTTCACATGTACTGATTTTTTTTCATAAATTCGATTTAGTTCGGCAAAAACTTCCATTTGCTCAAAGCAAAAAAAAATAAATTGCCAAACCAAAATTTATTTAGCCATTAGCTTTATTAAATAAAAAGTTCAAACAAAAAACCCTACCAATCGTTCCCATATTCCACAGTGTACCGAAAACTGCATAAACCAGAATCGTTCCGAGGTTGTCGAAAAACGCCCGGTTGGGCATAAAATAGCCAGCATCGAACACAATCGGCGGTAGTAAATACAGAAAAAATATTTCGGACTCCAAATGGAATATGCTCTCCTCAGTTTGAGCCAAATAAAGCGCGATCCCAACCAATAGACCGACCACGATTAATAGAGAGCTGTCTGGAAAAATGGACGAAAACTTCTTGCTCAAGTGAAATAAGATTTTTGCCACTGATGCTAAAAGATTAAGCTTTTCGAAACTGTTTTGTTTTAAATTCAAACTTATCTATGATATAAGCGTTAAATATACTGTGGACTGCAATAAGAATTTTTAAAATTCAATATAATGTACGTATTTCCACTTTTAAAACGTACCAAATGATAAATTATTATGTGATTAACCACGCTTATAATCAGCAACAGAATTTGAAGGTATCAATTATTGTCATTACCAATCTATTTCAAGTAAAAAAATTTACCGCAATGGTTTCAAAATAAAATTTAACAAAATAAAAAATTGCATAACATTGCGGTAAAGCTTTTATTTAGAAATTTCAAACCATTTTGAAGGTTTGTTTTTATTCCAAAAATAATATCCATAATATTTTTTTATAATAATGACAGCTTAGATACAAAATTTATGAATGAGAGTGTTTCCAGAAGGAAGTAAAATAACAATTTTTCACCTAACATTAGCCACAGCCCTATTGTGTAGGGCGTTTGAACGTGGTGCCATTGCAGATCCGCGATTTTATATCGTACTGAATTGTTTCCGTGAGATGCGGATGGGGACTCGTTGGCTTTGGACAACGCCGCACACCAAGTCAGCAGTAAAATACAAGAAATGCCAAGGAAATTGTAACAAGACTTCATTGCACTCACATCGCACTAATTCAGAGGTAAAATACCCGCTTCGGTGTAGGGCCTGAAAAATAAAATTATAATTTTAAAACGTACATTTAAATAAAAATAAGTTTCAACGCTTGCTTTTGTTTCCACGTTAAAAAACACTGATATTGGAATAGTTTTGTGTTGATATCGGAATATAGATACTTTATTAGTAATAGATTATAATACACAAATTATATGTTAAAAATGCATTTTTTTGTCAAAAACACCGTTGTCGATAATTTAAAACAAACCGTTGAACACTAAAGGCTGGTTCATACTTATGACAAAACGTCGTTTGGACAAAGTCCAACAGACAAAAGTCCTTTGGACTTTGTCCAAAGGAAAAAAGTCCTTTGGACTTTGTCTAAAGAACAAAAGTCCTTTGGACTTTGTCCAAAGGACAAATACAGCGTAAAAACGTCTTTGGGACTCTGTCCAAAGGACTAAGTCCAAAGGACAAAATCCAAAGGACAACATGTTCATACTTTTTGTCCTTTGGACTTTGTTCAAAGGACAAATACAGCGTAAAAACGTCTTTGGGACTCTGTCCAAAGGACAAAATCCAAAGGACAACATGTTCATACTTTTTGTCCTTCGGACTTTTCCCTTTGGAGTTTTTCCTTTGGACTTTGTCCAAAGGACAAATTCTAAGTAGCATTCATACTTCGTCCAAAGGAAAAAGTCCAAAGGACGTTTTGGCTTTTCTAAAATTGTCTTTTGGACTTTGTCCAAAGGACGTTTTGTCATAAGTATGAACCAGCCTTAAATCGTTTTCATTACACGGCACGAGATAAATATTTTTGAAAGTCATTATGATCATTTTAACAGCTAATAAAATTAGACATTTAGGTTTTTCATGAGTGAAAATACTCTTTATAAAAGCCGAAAAGTAAGAATAATCACCAGTTATTCTTTGTTGTGAATTCCAGCAAATTTTTTTTAAATTTTGTACAAAAATTTAAAAAAAAGATTTTTTTCAGCGATACGTGTTATCGCAAATTCCCACTGTCATTCCATCTGCACCGTGATTTACTTTCTTTATATTTTAAAATATTTTCGTTGCGGGAGTTCGTGGGAATAAAATAATAATGCGAAATAATTGCCACGAAAAAACTAAAAAAAAAGATTATGCTAGGTTTAAAATAAATATTCAATTTGATACAATCTTTATTTGATACAAGCTACTCTTTAAAGTTACACACTTTCGTTTCAATATTTTAATTTTATTGCAGATTTTTTTATATTTTAAAACTCTACTTATGATGTGGGTGAGAAAAAACTATTTTTAAACCATGTTTTTAAAAACAATGAGAGATTTAAGCAGCTTCTGGTGGGACAACAGTTGTCAACGAGCTTAGGCACTTCACTGTTTTATTCAGCAGCGCGTGGATCGAGAATAAATGCGCACAGGTAAAGAAAGCTAAATGTTAATAGCACCAAACGGACGAACTGACTACGTAATAAACCCGGCAAATAACTGTCCAGCGCACACTTTGTGCCTTCCGACAGAACTGGCCAGATTTTGCTTCTTAAGAGCCGAAAATGAGGCGTTAAAAAATGGGATATCTGGTTTACACAGGTGAAACTTATATCAAAATGCGCACTCACAAGTTTTTGACACTTATGGGACCAATCATGACTGCAAGTTATAACCCCTGCAAGATAATCTATAAGATCATTACCCCTGCACTGTACATACACTATACTCCTGTAATATTTAATTCCCACAAATTACACTTTTTTATAATTTTATTGCAATTATATACCGCTGGTACTGCGCAAATTTTTTTAATTGTGTTTTGATGGTCCTTATTTTTTTATTCAGTAAACTGTTTCATATAACATTCGTCATTTCTTGTTTTAGTACTGAATAATTTATTAATACTTAAACATAGTTAACATCGGAGTGACTGGCAAACTTCTCTGCGCGTTTACAAGGTTACATTGTCGTTTGTAACTATGGTGTGAACCAGCCTTTAAAGGTGCAGTATACTAATTCATGGTGTATTTTTTATTGCTTTCTAATTAGTACTAATCGGTGTATCAGCTCACACTGAGAAAAAAATTGTGTCACACCAAAAAATTAATTCCCAAAGGTTAAAGAGTTATTAACGAGAATACCGCTTGGTTATTTCCAATGTCGTTTTTTCTACACCATTTTTTCAAAGAAAAAATGGTGTAGAAAAAACGACATTGAACCAAGCGTATTCTCGTTGATAACTCTTTAACCTTTGGGAATTAAGTAGTGTGACACAAATTTTTCTCAGTGTGAGCTGATACAGCGATTAGTACTAATTAGAAAGCAATAAAAAATACACCTATCCTGCACCTTTAAAAATTTATTCGCACCATAGTTACAAACGACAATGTAACATATAAACACGCAGAGGAGTTCGGCTAACTTCCCAATGTTAACTATGTTTAAGTATTAATAAATTGTCACTAAAACGAGAAATAAACTAAATGTATATGAAACAGTTTATGAATAAAAAAATAAGGACCATCAAAAAGCAATTAAAAAAATTTGTACCACGGTATATAATTGCAATAAAATTATAAAAAAGTGTAATTTGTGAGAATTAAATATTTACAGGAGTACTATGTACAGTGCAGGATTAATAATTCTATAGATTTTCTTGCAGTATCTGCCAGTCATGATTGGTCCCGTGCAAAAACTTGTGGTGCCGCATTTTGATATAAGTTTTCACTGTGTGATTTAACGCCTCATTTTCGGCTCCTAAGAAGCAAAATCTGGCCAGTTCTGTCGGAAGGCAGTGTACATTATTTGCGGTTTTATTACGTAGTCAGTTATCCGTTTGGTGCTATTAACATTTAGCTTTCTTTACTGTACCATTTATTCTCGATCCACGCGCTGCTGAATAAAACAGTGAAGTGCCTAAGCTGTGTTGACAACTGTTGTCCCACCAGAAAGTTGTTTAAATCTCTCATTGTTTTTAAAAACATGGTTTAAAATTAGTTTTTTCCACCCACATCATAAGTAGAGTTTTAAAATTTTAAAAAAAATCTGCAATAAAATTAAAAAAATCTGAAACGAAAGTGTGTAACTTAAAGAGTAGCTTGTATCAAATAAAGATTGTATCAAATTGAATATTTATTTTAAACCTAGCATAATCTTTTTTTTTAGTTTTTTCGTGGCAATTATTTGCATTATTATTTTTATTCCCACGAACCCCCGCAACGAACATATTTTAAAATATAAAAGAAAGTAAATCACGGTGCCAGATGGAATGACAGTGGGAATTTGCGATAACACGCTATCGCTGCAAGAAATTTTTTTTTTAAATTTTTGTACAAAATTTAAAAAAAATTTGCTTGGAATTCACAACAAAGAATAACTGGTGATTATTCTTACTTTTCGGCTTTTTTTTATAAAAGAGTATTTTCACTCATGAAAAACCTAAATGTCTAATTTTATTAGCTGTTAAAATGATCATAATGACTTTCAAATTATTATATCTCTGCATCGTGTAATGAAAACGATTTAAGGCTGGTTATATTTATGACAAAACCTCCTTTGGACAAAGTCCAAAAGACAATTTTAAAAAGCCAAAACGTCCCTTTGGACTTTTTCCTTTGGACGAAGTATGAAATGCTACTTAGGTTTGTCCTTTGGACAAAGTCCGAAGGTAAAAACTTTCCAAAGATCCAAAGGACAAAAAGTATGAACATGTTGTCCTTTGGATTTTGTCCTTTGACAGAGTTCCAAAGACGTTTTATTACGCTGTATTTGTCCTTTGAACAAAGTCCAAAGGACAAAGTTATGAACATGTTGTCCTTTGGATTTTGTCCTTTGGGAATTAGTCCTTTGGACAGAGTCCCAAACACGTTTTTATGCTGTATTTGTCCTTTGGACAAAGTCCAAAGGACTTTTTTTGTTCTTTTAAACAAATTCCAAAGGACTTTTTTCCTTTGGACAAAGTCCATAGGACTTTTGTCTGTTCGACTTTTTCCAAACGACGTTTTGTCATAAGTATGAACCAGCCTTTAGTGTTCAACGGTTTGTTTTTAAATTATCAACAAATCATAGTTTTTGACAAAAAAAACGCGTTTTTAACCTATAATTTGTTTATTATAATCTATTACTAATATCAAATAATTTATATTTCCGATATCAACACAAAACTATTCCCAAATATCAGTGTTTTAACGTGGAACAAAATTAAGCGTTGAAACTTATTTTTATTTAAATGTACGTTTTTAAAATTATAATTTTATTTTTCAGGCCCTACACCGAAGCGGTATTTTACCTCTGAATTAGTGCGATGTGCTTAGTGCAATGAAATCTTGTTACAATTTCCTTGGCATTTCTTGTATTTTACTGTTGATTTGGTGTGCGGCGTTTTCCAAAGCCAACGAGTCCCCATCCGTATCTCACGGGAACACATTGGGACCATATAAAATCGCGGATCTTGCAATGGCACCACGTTCAAACGCCCTACACAATCAGGCTATGGCTAATATTAGGTGAAAAATATTTATTGTACTTCCTTTCTGGAAACCTCTCATTCATAATTTTGTATCTAAGCTGTCATTATTATAAAAAAATATTATGGATATTATTTTTGGAATAAAATGGTTTGAAAATTTCTAAATAAAAGCTGTACCGCAATGTTATGCAATTTTTATTTTTTGCTAAATTTTATTTTGAAACTTTCCATTTGCTTTTACTTTAAATAAGATTGGTAATGACAATAGATCCATTCTATACTGATTCAGCGTGGTTAATCACATAATAATTAGTTTGGTCTTTTTTAAAAGTGGAAATACGTACTATATTGAATTTTAAAAATTTTTATGTTAGTCCGCAGTATAATTAACGCTTATATCATAAGAGTAATTTTGAATTTAAAACAAAACAGTTTTAAAAAGCTGAATCTTTTCGCGTCAGTGGCAAAAATCTTATTTCAGCTTGGCAAAAAGTTTTCGTCGATTTGGTCCAGACAGCTTCTATTAATCGTGGTCGGTCTATTGGTTGGGATACACTTTTATTTGGCTCAAACAGAGAAACATCGATTTTGGAGTCCGAAATATTTTCTGTATTTACTACCGCCGATTGTGTTCGATGCTGGGAAATTTATGCCCAACCAGACATTTTTCAAAAGGTCGGAGGGGGGGGGATTTATGCAGTTTTCGGTACACCTGTGGAATATGAAAACAATAAAAAGGATTTTTTGTTTGAACTTTTTTATGGGGAAAGCTAATGGCTAAATAAATTTTGGTTTGGCAATTTATTTTTTTGCTTTGAGCAAATGGAAGTTTTTGCCGAGAAAGGTCGAATTTATGAAAAAAATTCATACATGTGAAAACCACCAATTTTTCTGAATTAGGTTTTGTCAAATTAATCTAAAATTTTTCTATTGATTCTTTCCCGCCGAGTTGTTTAAAACCTCACTGCAGGGCTAGAACTTATGTTTTATCCTATGGTTGACAAAATGAAAACTCGGTGTGAAAACAACAATAAGCTTTTATACCCACTGTACCACCAGCCAGTAACTTCCGGAAAAATATACTATTTGTAAAAAAGGATTCTTAAAAAAAAACCAAACCTGTTATCTAGTGTTGCTATACTGAGTGGAGATAAATTAAATTATATTCGCTAGACAGAAAAATATTCTAGGGAAGATTCATGCAAGAATATAACAAACTATTTTCGTAGTACTTTTTTTTTAATGTTTTTTTATTTTTTCCGTCAAAAATTTTTTTTAACCAAAAAGGGGAATAACCATAAACTTCCCAGGTAAATATTTAGCTTTAGTTTGGTTTGAAAAAAGTTATTTCAGTGTTTAATATTTATATTCTTGCTGTACTCAAACTTTCCGAATTGCAAACAGAAACAAGTTACTGCTGATTATTTTTTTGTATAATACCAAAGGTCGATAAGATAATAAATAGCAGCTTCAATCTTAAAACTTACGAAAGCGGATATTTTTTGTTTGTTTTTTGTAAACAGTTCTTTAAAAAAACTTATGTTTTCTAAAACGAGACGCAGCTCAAGTTTTTATTGGAAATTTCATGAGTGAACGCTACGGGAAATGTTTATCGCCAATCCACATACTTAAGAAATTGCCGGAACCCTTTTGATAATAATTTTTGTTTTAACAATATAAGAATTACAAGAACAAACTAGTTAAATATTAGTAAACGCTCCCTAATTTAAACTAAAAAAATCAATTCATTGTTGCTATTTTTGTGGGTTTTTGATTATAGTACGAAACACATGTTGTATGTCGTATTCTACGCATCAGTTTTCTAGTTAAAAAGGTATCTTATTTCATTTACACGAAATGTTGCTCAAATGTAGTTTTTAAGCCACCTGAAAATTGAATTTTTGTTTGTTTTTGCATTTCCACGCCACGTGTTGGGATTCCTTTTGTTGATGAATTTAATTATTTTTTCACGGTTTTTTTCTGTTTTCTATGGGTTTCTATTTTATATATTCCCTGTAAGTTTTGTTTGGAATATATATATTTCTTTTTTCTCAAATAAATATTTTTACAATAATATTTTTCGAGACTTCATGGTCTTAAGAATTATTTTATTGCCGTGAACAGGATCTTGCCAAGAGATAGGGGAAAATATTCGCTCTTAAACTGAATTACCCATAAATTTGCACTTATAGGAATTTACGAGGACAAAAATCAGATCATTTTTAATAGATGATGATCCGGCAAATAGATGTTTGTGAATGTCTAGCGTTAAAGTTAAATCGTGGAAATTTTATGTTAATAGACAGTAAAACTGTTTTACAAGATTTTTTTCACTCTTATTAGGGATTGGATTAAATTTAAAAATTGACGCAGTAAAAATTTTTATGGGTCATTAAAAAGGGCAGTTTTATCTAGTTTGGCTTAATTTTTTATTGCATCACAACACAAGTCGATTTCATTTTTTTATTTAATAGAAAATTTGTATAATTTAGAAAAATTCAAATATAAGTATGCAAAAACTATCAGAAATTATTTAATTTTTTGTCATGTTTTATAATTGCCGCAGATATTTAATAATAATATATTAAAAATAATTTGCATTAAATTAATACAACAGTAATTTATTATTTAAAGTTCTAAAATTTAATACATTACATATTAATCAACAATTTTAAAAATTATATTTGTACTAATTTATAATGCGGTTGCAAAATTTATACATATTTTTGGTTTCACTATTTTAACTTGTGATTGGGTTATCTTTAAGAAATGCACAGAGACAGATATGTAAATTCAAAGGTCTCCTCCGTCCCCCTCCGGGGTCAGGACGGGGGGGGGGCGATTCCAAAACGGGGGGGGGGCCCTGGCACGGGGGCAACTTTTTTTTAAACAGAGAATTAGTTTGAAAACGGGGGGGGGGCAAGCAGGGAAGAAAGAAAAAAAAGGCAAAAAGAGAGAAAAAAGAGAAAAAAAAGAGAAAAAGAAACGAAAAAAAGCGAAAAAGTGGGGTAAAAATAGGTCTGAAATGGCGTAAAATACATTTTGAAATCGGGTAAAAACTGCTAAAATTTGCAATGATGGCGTCATCATAGGTCAAAAATGGCGTAATAACGTTAGGGTACTTTTTCATTTTTTGGCGGGAGGAGGCAATAAAACGGGGGCAAAATCATCCAATAAAACAGGAGACAAGTAAATTTTTGTGAATTAATAATTATTTTTATAAATCAATATCCAGTTTTATTGCGATGTAAACCGATTCGTCTTTTTATACAATTAATGACAAATATCTAATAATTAAATATTATCAAAATAAACAAATGTATTACTAACGCGGAGAGCCTAGGGGGATTTGACTTATTTATTATCCCAAAATGCTAAATGACCAGTCGTTTTGACAATTACAAATTCATTGATTTTAAAAAATAATTGAAACGCTGTCCGCGCGCGCTGATACCCATCCCCATATTGTTTTCGTGGGTAACTGACTTAATTTCGGCCACCTTTTTATTTTTTTTTTTGAATAAGTTTTTTCAGGTTTTCCAATCGACCCAACATTTGGTCTAAAAAAATCGAACGATAGTTTCTATTCCATTGCAAATATTAAAATTTTCTGTTTACACTTAAAGATCAGTAGAGGTTTAAAGTTCTATTTTTTAGCAGTGGCGAAAATCAAAGGCGCGAGCCATAAGTTCGGCCACCTAAAAAAATTGGCTATAACAATTGCTTAACGAACAATAAAAATTTCTGAAAGGTTGCAAATTTACCCTTAGGTATTGTTCTCGGTAACATATAACTTAATTTTTCCCGTTTGTGAACTTTAATAGTTAATCCACAGACTTTAAATAATTATGTAAAAAAATTTAAAAAACAAGTTTTTAATAATTTGTATTTTTTGTGGAATTTTTATTTTTGGCTTAAAAAACGTCAAAACTTAAGTTAACTAGCAAAAAAATATTTTTATAAAGAAGGTAGTACAAGATGTTTAAAAACAGGCAAAAAAACGGCAGGTTCTTTCACCTAAATTTTCAGGTGGCCTAATTTAACGGAATCTAAATCGCAGTTAGTTAAACGCATTGCAAAAATTAGTTTGAAGAAAAATATCAAAACATCAAAATTAACAAATTTTAGCCTTATGCAAGATATTTTAAAGTTATAACCATTGCTTGTTCTAATTTGATGACAGTTTAAACACAAAGCAAAATTAAGAAATTATAAAAAAATTCCAGTTTTTGTATGAAAATGTTGATAATGTAGAATAACAACAATAAAAAACTTTTGCAAAAAACACTTTATTCAACATTAATTTGAGTTACTTTTGTGTTAGTTCTTGGGTTTAAAAATAAGCCAATTTTCTTTAACACCCTAAATTGCATCGCCTGAAATTAAGTCGTGGCCCAAATTAAGTCAGTTACCCTACATGCATATATATTTGTAAAAACTAGTAGTTCTATACAATGAACCAAAAAAAGCTATAACGGAAATTTATTGATTTTCAGACTTAAAAGTGAAACACTGAAAAATAGTTAAAAATTTCCAAATGTTTACTTTAAACAAATCTATAGTTGTATGCGCCATAAAGATATTCATTAAAGATAAATTACTATCAGGGTGAAAATGACTGGGGTGAGCAGAGTAACCATTTATTCTTTGAGAAAATATCACGTGAAAATTCAGACGAAACTTAATAATTATTGGTTAAGTTGTCAAAAACTTTTTTTATTGTTTTTATTCTCAATTGTTTATTTCTTCCTGACGAGCGAGCGGTACACCTAAACTAGGCCTGAAGATTTTAGTGATTTTCGCCGCGAAATTTCCGGCCCGAGCTCGCCCTATTTTTATACTAATATCATGAACAATTAAAGAGCTTTCATAGATTATTTTGTTAATTTTTTTGTAATTTTATTTTTTTAAACTTATTTAAAACGATTAATATACATATAAAAAATGTCTTAAAAATGTACATAGTTTTTTTTTAGGTTATTTCAAACTTAAAAAAGGCTTAAAAATTGCTCATTTTAAGGGGAGGCACTCAGTAGCTTCGTCTGCCTTAAATGGCCAGAAGTTTCCGGAGCACGATTTTGAGACGGCAGGAAACGTGGCACTAATTACGAGCTATCTGAATTTTTTTTCGTCAAAAACTGCTAACCTATCGTGTTGTTATAAGAATACCAAAATAGACTCTTGCCCCTACAGACAATAGATTCCATACTTTTCCCAAACAAATCCTTTTATTTGCAACTACTTTAAAACTTAAATAAAAATTAACTATTTGAATAACCTTGGGTAAAAGTTAGTTTTTAACGAAAACACAAATAATTGTGTTTTGTCAAGGTTTTTTTTTTTTTATTTATAGAATAGTTTTAAATGTCTGTTCTC
>JASAMX010003761.1:0-15991 GCA_030248175.1 Microlaimidae sp. YZB2_3 | reverse complement strand
TTATGTTTTACTTCGTTCAGGTACATCTTATTGCTAATCAACGAACAACTGTTGCAGCCACGTTGGGTTTACCTTTAATTTTGAAAATAATGGAATAATTCTGGAAAATCTGATTCTGAGTCAATGTAATGCATTAATTTAGTGAAATATGATATGCCATTCCATGCTTCGTGGTGGGATATTATAATAAATTTATTGAATTAGAAAAGAGTCTTCTTGATCAACCATCTTCATGATCAATCTTTTTTTCTGTGAATAATGAGCATTTAAAAGAAATTCGAAATAGATTTTTTGTTCCACAAACATTGGTTCTTGGTCCTATTCTTTTGGTTTTATTCACATAAACCACATCATAAATTAAGGATATACCACATTATATACATAAACCATATCATAAATTAAGGGCATGCTATATTAAAGTTTTTGTGGGTGTTATTAAATTTTATTACACTTGGAACACTAATAATAAATATTATCTCACACTAATTTTGGAAATTTCACAACTGAGCAATAGATTGGCAGCCAGTGCGCTGTTTCATAAATGTTACTAACATTTGATTTTTTGTAAATATTTACAAAGAAATGAAATCCTATGATAAAGCATAGGGATTTTTGCAATTAATATTTATGCAAATTTTTGGTTTTTTATAAGTTTTTCCAAAAGTCTATTGCATTTTCATTTCTTTGTAGCTTTCTACAAAAAAGAAATGAACTTCAACAAAAAAACAGCATGTTGGGAACTTTTATGAAACAGCGCCCAGGCGTTCATTTTCAAAAAATGTGATGTTTTGGCGCAATAAGTACATGTTACAGTTAAAAATTTTTGCAGTTAATTTAGTTAAAACAAACTTTACAGTTATGTGCAAAAATATAGCAATTCGGTCAAATACCACAGTCGGCAATTTATTTCGGACTAATTCACACCGATTACAGCGTACCAGGTGCCCCCTAATAAATCGTGCATCCAAATAAATCGTCGTTACTACGGCAAAATGAGCCACAGTCATTATAAAATAGACGTGAATGTGAGTCATTTTAAAGTTAATGGGATCCTGTTTTAAATTTAAAATGAGTCACAGTCACATATATTTTATTCAAATTGTGGCTCATTTTGCCGTAGTAACGAGGAAATTGCGTGGAACGGGGTTTATCGGAGTCGTGATCAGGGAAATTGAAAACGCAAAAATGGTTCGGGCGGTGTTTAGATTTTGGCCTAGTCTTAGGAATAGGTTTTAGCAAGTTCCCATTTTGGGCTTCAAGTTCTTTATATTCGATTCTAAGGGTACAAAGTCTCTAGAGCCACAAGCAGGGAACTTGGAACCATTGGAAATTTTTCGGAACATGGAGTCACGGGCAAAAGGAACTTGGAGACTTTAAAGGTGCGGTACCGAATCAAATTTTTTGTCTTAGATTTTGCTTATTCTTTGTGAAATCCTTACCCCTGCCCCAAATAGCCCACAAAAATTTTTTCATCAAAATATCTCCAGTGGTTCAGGATATATGAACCTTTAAAATTGGCGTTTTTCGACAATTCCGTACGTGAAATATTTCTCACGATTTACGTTACAAATTATGCACTTATAGAAACCGGCTACTTTCTACTTTAATTTGATACCTTGATTGTTAAGTTTGGTGCAGTATTTGTTGAGATATTGCGTTTTCTCGTACAAATAACTCTCGATTTTTTCGCTTAAAACACCAAACGACGGCAGTGATTTGATGAAGTTGCCCAACGTTTTTGCCTACTTTTCGTATTTTTAGAGAAAAAATCGCTGGGTTTTTGCACGGGAAACGCAATATCTCAACAAATACTGTACCAATCTTAAAAATCAAGGTATCAAATTAAAGTATGAAATAATTGCTTTGTTTGAGTGCATATTTTGTAATTTAAATTTAATAACCATTTGGCAATTATTTAAGTACAGAATGGTCGAAAAACGCCATTTTCGGAGGGTCATATCTCCTCAACCACTGGAAATATTTTGATGAAAAAACTTTTGTGGGCTATTTCGGGCAGGAGTAAGGCTTCCACAGAAATTAATCAAAATTGAAAACAAAAAAATTGACTCGGTACCGAACCTTTAAGAAAAAAATTGGTTTGGGCTTAAATTTAATCTTTATTTAAGATTAGGTAAACGTTTTAGTGATTTTTACTTTCGGCTTTAAGTTCTCAATTTGCAACTTTAGTTAAGACCCTAAAAAATCTATGCATTACGACGGCTTAGGTTCGACGTAGCTGAGATAACTTAAAGGCACAAATAGGAAACTTCGAGCCGTAAATTATGATCCTGTAGCCGTAAGTGGGAAACTTGAAGTCGAAAGCAAAAATTGTTAAAGCGAAGGAAAACCAACCTAAGGCCAAGCAAAACCTATATACATACAAGTCCAAGTTTATTTTTTCTTAAAGGATCAAAGTTCCCGTTGTTCGTGGCTCAAAGTTTCGAAAAATTCTGATGCTTCCAAATTCTCGATGGTTCCCTCCTTGTAGCTCTAAAAACCCCGTACCGCTGCTACAAGTGCTATAATTTATTTTTTAATTTTTGTTACACACCACGTTATCTTTATTTATATGCTGAACGAATATCTTAATAGTAAAAATTATATTGTTGCCAATAGTAGCCATATGTTGTTCTGACAGAATAAATTTATTGCTTTGTCTGTATTGTAAATTTACGAATGAATTTTATGATCTTTTATAATTTTACTCACTCAAGATTTAAAATTTTTTTGACATTGCACCAAAATTACCAGCAAGGCATATTCTCAAGCTTTTAAAATGTTTTAAAATTTCCTTTTAAGCTTTTAAAAGCTTAAAAAAAGCTACGTAAGACTTTATAAAATTATTATTAAACTTTATTAATTAGAAAAGTTAAAAAAAATGCGTTAGCGATTGTAAAATACCTTTCACCAAAGGTGGATAATACGATAATCCGGGACAAAGGTGTGACACTCGTGTTTAACAAACGCGGCCATGCGAAAGACAACCAGCGGACGGACGGGTGTCATCGTGACGGACGGGTGTCATCGTGACGGACGGGTGTCATTGTGACGGACGGGTGTCATCGTGACGGACGGGTGTCATCGTGACGGACGGGTGTCATCGTGACGGACGGGTGTCATCATGACGGACGGGTGTCATCGTGACGGACGGGTGTCATCGTGACGGACGGGTGTCATGGTGACGGACGGGTGTCATCGTGACGGACGGGTGTCATCGTGACGGACGGGTTTCATCGTGACGGACGGGTGTCACGATAAATAGTGTGAAAACCATGTTTCTAAACATATTTTGTCTTGCTGGCTGACTTTCGAAAACTTTTACAATTTAATACCCTGCCGTACTTTTTTTTAAAACTCGATAAAAGCGACAAAAAGCAGATGATGCGTGAAAACCAAAATAAATAACACAAATATATTATTATGCTAGTATAAAATCACATTCATACAAATTTAAATAATTTAAAACATCTTTTAATATAAAAAACCGCGAAAACAAATTAAGAAGTTAAATTTGTATTAATTTGTCATAAAATAAATTAAAAAATAGAAAAAATATGCCCACAGTTACTTAAAAGGACTATTTGTTCAAAAAATAGCCAGGAACAAAAAAATTTCCAGTTTAGTTTAAAAATGATGGCGCCCGGAAAAAATACATTCTGCAAAATATCTTCGGAAAGAATATCTTCTGAAAGACTTTTAAATTCTCAACTAAAGAAAACTTTTTATTTCCTAAGCCTAAGCGAACCCTTAAAATTAAGCTAAAAAGACATAAAAAGGTTTAACCTTCTTCCCAAAATCGTTTTTCCTTGTTTATTAAAAAAAGCTTTAAAAGTTTGTAATAATACTGAATAATTTACTGCTGAAAGAAGATATTTTTCCGGAAGATATTTTGCAGAAGGTATTTTTTCAGGACACAAAAATGATACGTGAAAGAAGCAAAAGGATATGACATGCAAATGTGCACAATCGTAGTTTCTTTAAAATAAGTATTGGTTATTTCATTCGGGTTTTTTTTTTCATGTAAAAAGATAAAGAAATGAAATTAAACATTAATGTTTATGTTAGAAATATGCCTAGGCAAAAAAAACACGACTAATGAAGGGTTCGAACTTAGGACCATCAAATGCGTATCCAAAGACCATCCAATGCGCTACCGTAATTATAAATGAGTTGCCTAAAAGCGTAATATAAACGGCTGTTTGTAACCATCGATGTTTTCAGGCATTTTTTTTTTTCTTTGGTGTTTTGAGGAATTTTTTAAAATAATGTAAACTGAACTTTATTTTGCATTAAAATGCCGACAAATCTGCGGTATTTTTTATAAAAAAATGTATTAGCTTGTGTTCAGTTTAATTGTATTTTTTATTTTAAAAAATTACAAGATATGCACTTGTTGTGTTCTTTACAATCTTTTAATTTGTAAAATATAAATTATATTCAAGGTTTTTAACGATTTATTCCAAAATCCTTTGTCATTTTGTTTTGATTTTGGGGATTTTTTCTATTTGCCACTTTATTATTATTTTTTTTAAGAAAAGGAAGAAGGCTGATTAAATACATCCAGTAAACATTTATCCCCCTTCGCTCGGTACTCAAAATAACACATGAATAAGTGTAGAAAAAACCCATTAAAACCTTAAAGGATGTTTCAAAAAAAGCAAATAATTCTGTCAAACTAAATTTCTTTAAAACTAAGTGACTTATGCTAACACTGTAAAGCATATTCTTTTGATTTATGCGTTACATCTATATTATTTTTTTAAGAATGCTGAGCTAAGTGTTTGGAAGCCAGCCAAGAAGATTAAATAAATATCTCTAGAAACATGATTTTCAAAGCATTTATCGTGACACCCGTCCGTCACGATGACACCCGTCCGTCACGATGACACTCGTCCGTCCGCTGGTTGTCTTTCGCATGGCCGCGTTTGTTAAACACGAGTGTCACACCTTTGTCCCGGATTATCGTATTATCCACCTTTGCTTTCACTGATTAATTGTAAAGGTCATTCGCTTGAAGATAAAGTTTATAACTTGACTTAATTATGGTGTACAAAGTAGTTTACAATTTAGTTTACCTTATTAGAATTAATTTCCTAGAATAGAATTTGAGATAAACTAAATATGTTTCTGCGCGCTTTTACAGCTCGAACCGGTAAGATTTCTCATTTCGACTGTCAGAAATCAAATATTCATACTTCGCTCAAAGTCTCCAAAGGACAAAGTCCAAAAAACAGCTTTTAAGCTTTGTTTATACTTCGTCCAAAAGACAGTGCAAATAACACTCCAAAGAACAGTTTAAAAGATAGTCAAAAGAAATTCAAAGAAAAAAACCTAAAGGACAACTCCAATGTTTAAACGAACTCATACCTCGTACAAAATTTTCACAGTCCAAAAAAGAATTTTCCATAAGCCAAAGTTCCTTTAAACAATCTGCATCTGTCCTTTGGACAACACAACTTGGGAATATAAAAAAAAACTTAGGAAAATAAAAAAATAAACAATATTGAAATGTTTCTATATTCGTTTTTGACAGTTTTCGAAACGTTGGACTATTTTTTGAACTTTAATATAAACAGTATTTAAATAAGGCTTCGTACTTTATACAAAGTATAACCCTCTGAATTTTATGTAAAATTTACAATTTTATTAAAATTTTATTTTTCTTTTTTGTCAAAATTTCTTCTTTTTTTCGAAATTCCCAGGTTTAAGTTTGTTTTTTAACGTAATTATCAAAACAAAAATTTTATCTAATAAATTGTTGAAAACGTGTTTTTACCGAATTTAAATATCTAATATTAATTATAAACAAAAGATTATAAAAACCGAAAATTTAAATTCACATGAAACAATGCATAGCTCGTAAAAACGGAAGCTATTCATTCAGATTAAAAGTCAGCCTTTTAGTTCTACAAAATTAAATTAACCTTTATGAAATGAAATTAACCTTTATCAAGTCTAAATGTGGAACTACTTTGTTGTTTGCATTTTTGTTTGTAATTTCTAGTTTTGTTGGAAAATTTTTTATGTTTATATATTTTAAAGCGGCTTTTGATTTTATGAAATGTCTCTTAATTTTTTGTTAGGTTATTCTCTTTTTGTAACGTTTGTTTTAACGGCACAGTCAAGTCTTATAGTTAGAGTGCATCTAAACCAAGACGAACAAATGCAATTACGAAACAAAGTAAAAATTAGTTAATTTATTAATAAGTTATAAGAATAAATTCAGTTTTTTTGAGTTTTAGTTGTTAAAATAAAAAAAAAATTTATGGCAAGGGTTATGACCATACATGGGCACAAGGGGATTTGGGAGGGTTAGCCCTCCGGTTTAGGGTCGATAGAGCCTAGGGAACTTGGAGCCGAAAATAAACATCGCTAAAACCTATACCTAAGCCTAAGCGAAGCCTAAAAAAAGGTAAAAAAAATTTCCCGCCGGCTCCAAGTTCCCTACTTGAGGCTCTAAAGACCCCGTACCAACCCTCCAAATTCTGAGAAGGGGGTTTAACCCCTCCGCACGCAGAAGTGGGGAAGAGGAGAAAAGATTAACCCCCCAATTTTGGAAAAATGAAGGAAAAATGTTTTAAATTACTTCCAACTGCCTCCAAACTTATGTTTTGAGCTCAAAATGAATGTTTTAAACAAAAAAAGCTCAAAGACGCAATAAAAAGGCGTTTTTGACCTAAAATTAGCGTTTTTTACCTATTTTGTTTTTAAAATCTAAAAACGATGTGGGTAAAATGCACTCCAGAAAAAAACCATACGGGTATTTGGCGTTTCTCGGATTTTAACACCGCCCCCTTAATTTGGGGTTTGACCCACCCACTCCGGACCAACTTGCCCATGTATGGTTGTGACGTTTAAATTTATCAAGACAGAGTTAAATCACATGAAATTCTCTATTCTACACTACCCGCATAGTATTTCTTGTAAGCTTGTGGAACAGTTTTAAGCTTTTTTAAAATTTTAATTGATTTTTATTTAAAAAATACCTTGTTCTCTGAAAAATGGAAATTTTAGTTATTGAAATACTTTCAAAAAGTCAAAACTCAAAACAAATGTCCTCCAATACGCATATAGCTCCCATTTTCCTAGCTGCGAATTTCACCCTTTTGTATAGCTAAGATTTGTTTTTCCTAAAGTGTAGCCTAAACCAAAGCCTACGCCATAGCCTACGCCATAGCCTACGCCGTAGCCTAAGCCACAACCTAAAGCCGTAGCCTAAGCCATAGCCTAAGCTGTAGTTTAAGTCGTAGCCTAAGCTGTAGCCTAAGCCTTAGCCTAAGCCGTAGCCTAAGCCGTAGCCTAAGCTGTAGCCTAAGCCGTAGCCTAAGCCGTAGCCTAATCCGTAGCCTAAGCCGTAGCCTAAACCGTAGCCTAAGCCATAGCCTAAACCATAGCCTAAGCCGTAGCCTAAGCTGTAGCCTAAGCCATAACCTAAGCCATAACCTAAGCCATAGCCTAAGCCATAGCCTAAGCCGTAGCCCAAGCCTAAGCAATAGCCTAAGCCATAGCCTAAGTCATAGACTAAGCGTTTGCCTATACTGTAACCTATAGTGCCACCGTTTGTGGCCTAAGCTATAGTCTAAGCTGAAGCCTAAGCCGTACCATAAATTGTAGCCTAAGCCATAGCCTAAACCATAGCCTAAGCCTAAGCTGTAGCCTAAGCCATAATCTAAGCCATAGCCTAAGCCATAGCCTAAGCCGTAGCCCAAGCCTAAGCAATAGCCTAAGCCATAGCCTAAGTCATAGACTAAGCGTTTGCCTATACTGTAACCTATAGTGCCACCGTTTGTGGCCTAAGCTATAGTCTAAGCTGAAGCCTAAGCCGTACCATAAGTTGTAGCTTAAGCCGTAGCCTAAGCCGTAGCCTAAGCCGTAACCTAAGCCGTAGCCTAAGCCGTAGCCTAAGCCGTAGCCTTAGCCATAGCCTAAGCCGTAGCCTAAGCTGTAGCCTTAGCAATAGCCTAAGCCGTAGCCTAAGACGTAGCCTAAGCTGTAGCCTAAGCCGTAGCCTAAACCATAGTCTAAGCCGTAGCCTAAGCTGTAGCCTAAGCCATAATCTAAGCCATAGCCTAAGCCATAGCCTAAGCCGTAGCCCAAGCTGTAGCCTAAGCCCCAGCCTAAGCCGTAGCCTAAGTCATAGACTAAGCGTTTGCCTATACAACCTATACTGCCACCATTTGTGGCCTAAGCTGTGGTCTAAGCTGTAGCCTAAGCCGTACCATAAGCCGTAGACCAAGCTGTAGCACAATTATAAGCCGTTACTTAAACTGTTTTGTACCCTTTTTGGAAAAGTGACTTCGTTTTTACATTACACTATGTTTGTCACTTTTTATAAAAAGTCTTTTTAAATGATTTAAATGTCAAAATTCTTAGCTAAAATTTTGCTAATGATGTTAAAAAACTTAAGACTGCAACAGTTTTAATTTTTGTAAGTTTTATTTATTATTACCACAATTTTTTAAAAAGTTTTAAAAGGAATTTAACCAAAAAATATTTATTATATTTTTTATGAAAACATTGTTTAAACATGTTTGATTTAACACTATTGGTAAGTTTTAAATGTTTTAGGTTTTAGCCTGGGCGCAAGCTTTGTTACCAAATGTTGATCTACAAGATATGAAAAAGGAATATCGCAGACTGAAACAAAATTTCCTTAAGAAAAAAGCTAAACGTCTCGCCAAGACTATGTTGCAACCAATGTGGATTGTTTAGTTTTACCGATTGGTTTATTTTTAATACATACTTATTAACTACAGTTTGACACACCAAATAACCATCAAAAAAGTCATAAAAAACAAAAGCATATTAACTTTTTTATCTATTGTTACTTTAATCTAACATTGGTGCGGAAACTTTTTAGTCGTAAGTGAGAAATTTAGAGCAGTCGTAACTTTTCGGTAACTTAGAGTCAAAGAAATGGGAACTTGGAGCCCAAAAAAGACACAACTGATTTGAGCTTAAATTTAGGTTAAGGCTTGGCATTTGATATGATTATTAGGGATGTCAAACTTTTGGTTCCAAATACTCATTTTTAAGTACAAATTACCCAATTAGGGTGCCTGACGTAATTTGGGCCACTTATTTTCTATGTTAAACAAACGGATTTTTATAAAAAAATCGTAAAGAGTGAAACATCAAAAACGTTTAATGTGTTTTTTTTAATTTAAAAAAAATTAAACAAAATCAAACATAATTAATTTTACTTTTAAATATTTTACTTTTACGAATTTACAGCTTCCTAAATTTTTTTTTATTTGTAACTTATCTCAAATTTGACTTTAGTTTATCCTCATTAGACCAAAAACTTTAAATTTAAAAAATTTTTTTTAATTTAAAAAAAATAAAACAAAATCAAACATAATTAATTTTACTTTTAAATATTTTACTTTTACGAAGTTACAGCTTCTTAAATTTTTTTTTATTTGTAACTTATCTCAAATTTGACTTTAGTTTATCCTCATTAGACCAAAAACTTTAAATTTAAAAAATCGTAAAACCTATTTAATTAAAAAATGTTTATTTTGGCCACCTTTGTTTTGCTGTAGACAGATTACATTTAATTTAATTAGAAAATTTTTTGATCATATTTTATTCAAATTGTACAATTTAAATTGTTTGATAATTTGAATAATAAAAAATATTTCATAAAATAGTTTTGTCAAAACTACAGTGGATAACTAAAAATTACATTTGCCCCTGTCTCTAGATTTGTTACTACGAACCTATTAAACGCTAATAATCTATCTATTAAAGCCTAATTTTTTAAAAATTTGCTTAGTTGTTTAGAGGCTTTAGGCTTATAATTGTGCTAGAGTCGGCTCAATGGCTTATGGTACGGCTTAGGCTACAGCTTAGACTACAAGCTTAGGCCACAAATGGTGGGATAGGTGTTGTATAGGCAAACGCTTAGTCTATGACTTAGGCTACGGCTTAGGCTGGGGCTTAGGCTACAGCTTGGGCTACGGCTTAGGCTATGGCTTAGGCTATGGCTTAGATTATGGCTTAGGCTACAGCTTAGGCTACGGCTTAGACTATGGTTTAGGCTACGGCTTAGGCTACAGCTTAGGCTACGTCTTAGGCTACGGCTTAGGCTATTGCTAAGGCTACAGCTTAGGCTAACGGCTTAGGCTATGGCTAAGGCTACGGCTTAGGCTAAATGGCTTAGGCTATGGCTTAGGTTACGGCTTAGGCGATGGCTTAGGCTACGGCTTAAGCTAAAACTTATGCTACGGCTTAGGCTACAGCTTAGACTAGAGCTTAGGCCAAAAACGGCGGCACTATACGTTACCGCATAGGCAAACGCTTACTCTATGACTTAGGCTATGGCTTAGGCTATTGCTTAGGCTTGGGCTACGGCTTAGGCATGGCTCAGGCCTATGCTTATTATGGCTTAGGCTACAGCTTAGGCTTAGGCTATGGTTTAGGCTATGGCTTAGGCTACAATTTATGGTAATGGCTTAGGCTTCAGCTTAGACTATAGCTTAGGCCACAAACGGTGGCACGATAGGTTACAGTATAGGCAAACGCTTAGTCTATGACTTAGGCTATGCTAGGCTATTGCTTAGGCTTGGGCTACGGCTTAGGCTATGGCTTAGGCTATGGCTTAGGTTATGGCTTAGGTTATGGCTTAGGCTACAGCTTAGGCTACGGCTTAGGCTATGGTTTAGGCTATGGCTTAGGCTACGGTTTAGGCTACGGCCAAGCCACGGATTAGGCTACGGCTTAGGCTACGGCTTAGGCTACAGCTTAGGCTACGGCTTAGGCTACGGCTTAGGCTAAGGCTTAGGCTACAGCTTAGGCTACGACTTAAACTACAGCTTAGGCTATGGCTTAGGCTACGGCTTTAGGTTGGGCTTAGGCTACGGCGTAGGCTATGGCGTAGGCGATGGCGGTAGGCTATGGTTTAGGCTACACTTAGGAAAAACAAATCTTAGCTATACAAAAAGGTGAAAATCGCAGCTAGGAAAATGGGAGCTATATGCGTATTGGAGGACATTTGTTTTTGAGTTTTGACTTTTTGAAAGTATTTCAATAACTAAAATTTCCCATTTTTTCAGAGAACAAGGTATTTTTTAAATAAAAATCAATTAAAATTTTAAAAAAGCTTAAAACTGTTCCACAAGCTTACAAAAAATACTATGCGGGTAGTGTAGAATAGAGAATTTCATGTGATTTAACTCTGTCTTGATAAATTTAAACGTCACAACCATACATGGGCAAGTTGGTCCGGAGTGGGTGGGTCAAACCCCAAATTAAGGGGGCGGTGTTAAAATCCGAGAAACGCCAAATACCCGTATGGTTTTTTTCTGGAGTGCATTTTACCCACATCGTTTTTAGATTTTAAAAACAAAATAGGTAAAAAACGCTAATTTTTAGGTCAAAAACGCCTTTTTTATTGCGTCTTTGAGCTTTTTTTGTTTAAAACATTCATTTTGAGCTCAAAACATAACTTTGGAGGCAGTTAGAAGTAATTTAAAACATTTTTCCTTCATTTTTCCAAAATTGGGGGTTAATCTTTTCTCCTCTTTCCCCACTTCTGCGTGCGGAGGGGTTAAACCCCCTTCTCAGAATTTGAAGGGTTGGTACAGGGGTCTTTAGAGCCTCAAGTAGGGAACTTGGAGCCGGCGGGAATTTTTTTTACTTTTTTTTAGGCTTCGCTTAGGCTTAGGTCATAGGTTTTAGCGATGTTTATTTTCGGCTCCAAGTTCCCCTAGGCTCTATCGACCTAAAACCGGAGGGCTAACCCTCCCAAATCCCCTTGTGCCCATGTATGGTCATAACCCTTGCCATAAATTTTTTTTTTTATTTTAACAACTAAAACTCAAAAAACTGAATTTATTCTTATAACTTATTAATAAATTAACTAATTTTTACTTTGTTTCGTAATTGCATTTGTTCGTCTTGGTTTAGATGCACTCTAACTATAAGACTTGACTGTGCCGTTAAAACAAACGTTACAAAAAAAGAATAACCTAACAAAAAATTAAGAGACATTTCGATGAAATCAAAAGCCGCTTTAAAATATATAAACATAAAAAATTTTCCAAAAAAAGCTAGAAATTACAAACAAAAATGCAAACAACAAAGTAGTTCCACATTTAGACTTGATAAAGGTTAATTTCATTTCATAAAGGTTAATTTAATTTTGTAGAACTAAAAGGCTGACTTTTAATCTGAATGAATAGCTTCCGTTTTTACGAGCTATGCATTGTTTCATGTGAAGTTTAAATTTTCGGTTTTTATAATCTTTTGTTTATAATTAATATTAGATATTTAAATTCGGTAAAAACACGTTTTCAACAATTTATTAGATAAAATTTTTGTTTTGATAATTACGTTAAAAAACAAACTAAAACCTGGGAATTTCGAAAAAAAGAAGAAATTTTGACAAAAAAGAAAAAAATAAAATTTTAATAAAATTGTAAATTTTACATAAAATTCAGAGGGTTATACTTTGTATAAAGTACGGAGCCTTATTTAAATACTGTTTATATTAAAGTTCAAAAAATAGTCCAACTTGCTCGAAAACTGTCAAAAACGAATATAGAAACATTTCAATATTGTTTATTTTTTTATTTTCCTAAGTTTTTTTTTATATTCCCAAGTTGTGTTGTCCAAAGGAGCAGATGCAGATTGTTTAAAGGAACTTTGGCTTATGGAAAATTCTTTTTTGGACTGTGAAAATTTTGTACGAGGTATGAGTTCGTTTAAACATTGGAGTTGTCCTTTAGGTTTTTTCTTTGAATTTTCTTTCGACGATCTATTTTTTAAACTGTTCTTTGGAGTGTTATTTGCACTGTCTTTTGGACGAAGTATAAACAAAGCTTAAAAGCTGTTTTTTGGACTTTGTCCTTTGGAGACTTTGAGCGAAGTATGAATATTTGATTTCTGACAGTCGACGCAGAATGAGAAATCTTACCGTTCATTGCCAATTTAGAATTGAAGATTTTTTAACATACAGTCGGACATTTTCTACTGTTATGCATTCTCTGTCTTGCTAATAAATATTAAAATTTGCAAACGGGGAAAAATAAGTTATATGTACCAAGAAGAATACCTAAGGATAAATTTGCAACCTTTAAAAATTTTTATTGTTTGTTTTAGCAATATTTATAGCCAGTTTTTTTCTCAGTGGTCAAAGTTAATGGCACGCCCCTTAGTTTTGGCCACTATAAAAAAAGAGTTTAACCCTCCACTGATCCTTAATTGTAACAGAAATTTTAAAATTTTATACTGAAATTACAAAACTAGCTATCGTTTGATTTTTAGACCAAATTTTGGGTCGATTGGAAAAAACTAGAAAAACATCCAAAAATAAAAAAAGTGTTCAAAATTAAATCAGCTACCTATGTCTCAGAAATTTTACCTGATAGTGGAAAAAATATATTTTAAACTAATAATTTTGGCATGAAACAACAAAAAAAGGACTGAAAAGTCATTGCGGTGTAATGGGTTTGGCAGTCTCTAAGAAGACACCAAATCCAATTGTTGTCAAATTAGCATAATAAAACTTTTGAAAGATGAAATTTGCATAAAGGTAGCTTGTTAAAAGACAAAAAATAGAAGATAATCTTTTTAATAATTCATTAAATAATACTAACATGGTTCTTATTTATCTTATATTTTTTCTAAGCAACCTAAATAAAATATAGCAACATTCTACAATGAAGCTAAACTTTGTGATGATAATTTTAATGTTAATTTAATTGTATATTCTTGAAAAATGCTATGACATCTGTTATACCAAAAATCAACAACAACTCGAGAACTTACAAGCTATGCCGTCTTGTTGCTTACCAAATAAATGATGGGCATAGTGGGTATAGTCTGCATAACAAGCAGAAAATATCGGAAGCATACGTTTCAATCAAAAATAAATCAGTCGGAGTCTATGAAATTTAGTGTTTTCGCCGGTTTCGCCTATTTCATTGTTTGGTGTCGTTTGTTTTAAATGATACCGTAATCAAATTTTTTATGGTGTTAATAAAATTCGTATAGGTAAAAGTTTGTGACCAAAACAGCGAAGTTATTTGCGGGCTTTAACCTTAAATTTTAAATAAGCTTTCAAGAAAACTTTACTCCGACGTTTAAAGCAACTATCTGTTTCCGATTTACATCTTTATTTTTATTTTTAATTCTATAAAAATTTTTGCAGAACCAAGGGTTTCGAATAAATTTACATAGGAAATTTTAGGTCTCACAATGAATTTTTAACCTTTACAAATCGAAAAGATAAACCGCATAAATTTTTACTGATACTTTTACAATTAGCTACGGCAATAGCTAAAATAACCTTAAAGCAGACACACTTTGCTTTTACTTTTTTATTTTTTAAGTATTTTAGTATTATAATTAATTTTGATTAATTGGATGATTGTTCGATCTGATAATTTTAATACTGTGATGTAAAATTTTGAAAAAAACTTTCAAAAGATTGCGCAAGATAATACTACTCGAATAGTTTCGGTTGCTTCCTTGTAAAGCAATCAAAAGAAACAACAACCGCTTTTCGATTTCCCGCGGCTGCGTCCTTTTAGACGCAGAGAGAGATTATTGATTGACCCCCTTCGATGAGTTCAGAGAATAAGGTATGTTTTTCAGTTTAAAGTTAAAATCTTTTTTTTTGTACTCATAAGAATATATTTAATTTGACGCTAAAATATGCCCCCACCTCAATCCAATTGGAGACGGGGAGAAAACTTTTTAAAGAGTTATCTCCTTAAAAATACCCAATTAGCGTTTATATTACGGAAACAAAACCCCCTAATTTTTTTAGGAAGGATACTTTAAATTTTAGAGATAAAAATTGTCGTCATGTACTAAAGTTTCGGGATGTGGATTGAAAGAAGGGAATGAGAATAGGAGTTAAAATCAAGCACAACCTCCCACTGCCCACTCAACAAGTGTATGTGTACCAAAAGCTATTGTCTGATTTGATAAAAGTAAACTACACAGTAGAATACGAAGAGAATTAAAACATTCGTGATTAAGTCTTGATTTTTATAGTTAATTGTGGGATACAAGTCCTTATTATTTGGATCATTTGGTGGAAAAATTAAATCTGTATTGATAAGTTATAAGCCCATTTATAAGAACCCAAAAGTGACCTTTTTAGGCATATGCAATTTATGCTATTAAGATCACTTTTTTGTTTAAAAATTAACAAAAAATCAAGTTATTTTTTTCGTATTTAATTGTCTGATATACTAATACTCAATTCTATTCGTATTTTTTGGGGTATAACCCAAATACCCCATTTTAAGCGTTTTTAGTACTAAAGTCTGGAAATGCCCCCTGTTTTATTGGAGGATTTGCCCCCCCCGTTTTATTGCCCCCCCCCCCCCGCCAAAAAATGAAAAAGTACCCTAAAATTATGACGTCATTTTTAACATATGATGACGCCATCATCGCGAGTTTTTTGCAGTTTTTAGCCTATTTCAATGTATTTTAAGCCATTTTAGACCTATTTATACCTTATTTTTGCTTTTTTTGTCCCTTTTTTCCCTTTTCCTTTCTTTTTTCTCTTTTTTCCCTTTTTTTTCTCTTTTTTTTCGTTCCCCCCTGCACCCCCCCCCCCCGTTTCAAAAAAATTGTTCCCCCCCGTTTTGGCCGTGCCCAAATAAACCCAGAGACAGGGCTAAGATTTGTAATCCCTGACATGGGCGTAGCCAGAGGAGCTGGGGGTGGAGCCCCTTTGGGTCGGCAAAGGGAGAAATTTTGGGGTTAAACCCCCCTTTCGGTACGCAATGAAAATTTAAAACTAAAAGTGCCATTTTTTAAAAAACTTTGGCATTGCTGGTGCTGGTCCTCGATTAATTAAATTATGTTCGTTTGTTAGTGATCTTGAGTCTCCGCGCTGGATCCACCCCATTTCTAATGTTTTCATTCGTCTTCACTCCAAATTTGTGTTACTCTGTTTGTGATCTTGATACGACCACCATAAACCCCCTCTTTAGATTGTTATATAGTGGGATTAAAAAATTCAAAGGTT
>JASAMX010003760.1:0-23786 GCA_030248175.1 Microlaimidae sp. YZB2_3 | reverse complement strand
TGGTAGTATTATTTGTAAACTATAAAACAATTCCTTAAAAATTTAAATTTGGAAAAATTATTACATATCCTACGTAATGGTTGTGAATGTGTTACTTCAAAATTCTGTGATAAAACCTTAGGACATATTATTACTGGTAATTTGGATATTGTTAATGATAAGACTTTAAAACCTATTCTAGCTAAAGGCACTAAATTTAGATTACCTAAACCTTTTAACTGGAATGAGGTTAATGTTTCAATAAATAATTCTCTAGATATTATTAATAACTGGTTTGTGAAAAAATACAAAATTAGTAAAGTAGACTTAAAACCTTTTAATAATAAATTCGCTTTCATCATTAACAACCGTATTCAGTTTTATAAAAATAAGTATAAAAATAAAGCCGGCTTAAATTTAGACTTTATATCAGAAAATGAAATACGTAATAAATGCAAAAAACTACATAGCAAATACATTATTACTCCAGCCGATAAAGCTACAAATAATTTTGTATTTATTTGCAAAAAATTTTATGTTAAAATGTTGTGTGAAGAGCTTGGTATAAAAATCAGTGACAAAAATATAAGTATTACTGGTAATAACATATATGAATTTATAGATAATATTAATGAATCCAACTTAATAGAGAAGCATGCTAAAATTGCAGATTTGTACAATTGTAACATTTCGGATGATTGTAAAAAACTTCCTATTTTATTTGGTAATGCAAAATTACATAAAAATCCAGCTAAACTAAGATTCATCGCGGGAGCCAGTAAATCTAGTACAAAAAGCATCTCATTATTGCTAGGAAAAATATTAACATTTTTTCAAGAACACTTTCATAAATATTGTAATTCCTAAAAAGATAAAATCGGTACTATGCACTGGTCCATTAATAATAGTTTACAGGGTATAGAAAAAATTCATGATGTAGAAAAAATACGTTGTATTAATACCGGGGACTTTAGTACTTTATATACCAATTTTGAGCATCATATTATTTTTGATAATATCTTTAAACTCATTGATCTTCTATTAAAAAACGCCAAAAAACAATATCTAGCAGTAGGATATTATAATACCTTCTATGTGGATAATAATATTACCTATAAAAATACTTTCTCAATAGACGAAATCAAAAATCTTATTAAATTTGTGGTAGATAATTGCTATTTAAAATTCGCCAATGTTATTTTTAAACAGAAATCCGGCATTCCAATGGGGGGCAATGCATCACCACAAATCGCCGATCTTGCATTGTCCTTTATGGAATTTAGTTACTTAAAAGCAAATCCTCATGAGCGCACTATATTATCTACTTCCATAAGATACGTTGATGACATATGTGTGGTTAATTGTCCTCAATTCTTAAATATTAGTAAAAATATATATCCCAATTGTTTACCTTTAAATGATACTACCATCTCTGCAAATAAAATTAACTATTTAGATTTATCTATTAATATCGATAATAACAGTTTAGATATAGATGTTTATAATAAGACAGATGATTTTAATTTTAAAGTTATCAGATATATTGACACAAATAGTAACGTTACAAAAAGATTAGGTTCCGATATTCTATATGGCCAATTAATTAGATTTATGAGGATATGTTCAAATAAAAAATACTTTAGTAATAAATGTAAAGCCATATTTTTACACTATCTCTTGCTGGGTTATAATCATTCTGAAATTAAAGATACCTTCCTACGATTTTTCAAAAACTATAGGGCCTCTTTCATCAAATTTGAGATCTATTGTAAAAAAGATGCTAACAAATTCGCTAATCTCTGCTTCAGCTAATAATTACAAAAAATAATTTATTAACGTTCTTGGGGTATATGATTATTAGTTTCACCCTTAAAAACTTATTACTTAACACTAAACTTTCGCTTAAAATATTTATGCTCCACATATAACCAATGTTTTCTCTCTAAATTAATATATAAATAACTATAAGTTACTTAATTAAGTTCACTTAGGATAAAGGCATAATGTTGTGACTAATAATGGGTTTCTAAAATACTAATAAAACTAATCTTTTTGTATCATGTTGTAAAGGATTGGAGGAGAGAACCTCGCTGAGGAGTCGCGCTTTGCTCTAGTCTTGTATATAGTCTATACGAGTTTAAAGCGACGAAATAGACTATAATGATAAATTGCTACGTTTGGCATTATTGCTTCAAGCTAAAAAATGTTAAAACCAAAAAATTTTAATAAACTTTTCTATCCCAAACTATACAGTATAACTATTGTTCAACACTAACACAATAACTGTATGTATTCAATTGTAGAAAATTATCATGTGTTCATATATGTATACTAATGGAATGCTATAAATAACTATTAACACTAGAATAATTCTATTCTATAATGTTTTATTTGAATATATACTATAAATGATAACTCTCTTATTAAACGAAGTATCATATATACACTCTCTTGACACACTTTGTAGTTTTTAAATTTTAAAAAATTTTACATTGCCTTAATAATCTTCATAAACCATAATAAACATTATATACTTACATGTCAACGTACCACTCAAGACATAAAATAAACATAAAAATACAAAATAATTTTACATCACATCACATGTGTGTTGATATATATAAGTATATGTATATACATAGGTTACATATGGTTATTAGTCAATTTATGTATTTTTATTTTACTTAAAAACATATTTTTGTAAATTAACCTTCTTGGTTACTATATGTTTAGGCACTTACGTATGTATACATATTTTCATCATTAATAAATATTTCATTCTTCACAATTTTTATAACATCATCCCCTCTTCTTTTCTATTATTGGAAAGCTTATAACCCAGGGAGTCTCGTAAAGGAGTTGAAACTTTGAAAAAAATTAAGATGGACATTTTTATGCTGAACAACACGTTTTCAGCAAAACTTCCAAAACCCTATGAATTTTGGAAATTTAAAAATTTGTTTGTCTCTGATTCAGTTTACTTATTAATTAGAGTTATTAGCCAATAAAAAGCCAGAATTTTTTTTCTTTTTGAAAGATCAGCATGGACTTCTTTATACTCTTTTAAGAGAGGATGGACCATCCTCCCCAACAGTAGACCGAATTAGGATGAATGAATTATCATTACAAAGCTTACAGTCCCGGAAATATCATAAAGGTTTCAATAATTAAAAAATAACAGGGACATTTTTATGCTGGACACGGCATTTTCACCACGGAGACCTAAGGATTTCGTAAGTTTAAATTTTTTTTCTTGATTGGTTTTGATTTATTTCTAATACCTGGTAGTCTATGGAAAACCTGAATATCATTTTTATGGAAAGATCAACATGAACACTTCTATAGGCTGTACAGCTCATTTTCACTAAAAAAAGTACCCTCCTCCGTAACCACAAAACGGTTTGAGCTAAATAAAGTATTATTGGAAAGCTTACAGTTCGGTAAATATCATAATGGTTGAATTTTTGCAAAAAATAAAGCGTAGATATTTTACTTTAGACAATCCCTTTTTACCAATGAAACATTTTGAGAAATAAAAAAATTAACAGCTTTATATAGGCATCTTATAACTATATTATTTTTTGCCAAATAAAGCAAATGATTCGAAAAATACAGGGGATATTAAAATTTCAGTCTTAGGGCTGACACGGGTTACTTGTTCAAAAAAATTTTACGTTTTCAATTCAAAAATAATAAATATTGCTAAATTTGCAAAACACATCAAATTTGTGGGTTAAATGTACACGTCAAAAGGATTAATGCTAAGATCACGGTGTACCCAACACACCAGAATCCACCATGTCTCGCGACGAAATTAACATATACAACAATACTTAGCATAAACATTGTTTCGTAAATTTTTTTAATACCTTTGTTTAAAAAAATACGATAAACTATTAAGTAATTTTTTTCTTCATATTAAGGAAAAAATGTCCGAGAAACAATTTTTTAAAAAGTGAAATATCAATAACAGTTTTAACCAACTGGCTAGTATAACAAAGAGTTAACACGGTTTTGATGGATTTGTCATCTCCAAAAGGTTTTTTCGGGCATTTTTTAAATTCAGTATTTTCATCAATAAATCGACATTATACTTTTCAAAAAAATATTGCGTACTAGAACATATTTTAGGTATTTTGCCAACAAAATAGTCGACGTATACAATGATTATAAAATCTGGGTTGCAATATCATTCTAATACAATAAAATTTTTGTGTATAAAACAACTATTTTGTTGCGAAATATCTTTACTTAAAAAAACTTAAAACACATTATTTAAAAATCATGTGTACCCATTAGATATCTAAAAACGTCGCTTATAAAATAAGGAACCTTTTGAAATATTATTTTTGGGCCAATAATTATGCAATAATCAAACGAGTTCTTTGGGGGCGTCGAAACTTTTAGTGGGCTTATGGAAAAGTGAAAAATTGGAAAATTTAAAATAAAGTTTTTTTGGGAGATTTGAACCGCGAAAAATTGTAACTAAAGTTTAAGATAAAAAATGATTTGCACTTTGATTTAGGGTTATGATTTAGGTGCATAACTTTTTTAACATATCCGCAGTCTGAACCGAACCCTATAATTCCAACAAAAAACTTTACATAAAAAATCTTATGTTGAGTTTAATAATTTGTTTAATGTTGAGTTTAAACTCGAATTTATTTCGGAATTCCGCATCGCAAATGGGTGTTTATTTAAAAACACTCGTTACTGCGGGTTATTGTATTTTAAAAAAATATCCGTTACTAAATGTAATAATAATTATGATTTCAAATTTTGTTTTTACCTGAGTTTAATATGGAGTATACATTATAACGCATCTATAAACCCAATTTTTGAACTTTAACATTTTAAAATTGTGCTCCTGGCAAAAAAAAATTTCATATTCTTATAAAACAGCCGGTTTTACCAAACTTTGTCCTTCGACATGTGACAAAATCTAGCCAGAAGTAATATAATTTAATAATAAAAACCTAAACCTGATAATTTTAAACAGAAAAAAGTTTATAGACGCTGTCGACCTTATATCAAAGAATAAGGTAAGTATAAACCCATAACGTTTATCAGCTTTTTTTGTAATTTGCTTGTTATTTAGGGCTCCAAGTTTCCATTTTTTGCAGCTTATTTTCCCAAAACTTTCCATGGGTTCCAAGTTTCTTACTTAAAGCTTCAAAAACCCATACTAATATAGAGTAAATAAAACGAAATCCATGTGCTCGAACAATTTAGCATTTCGGTGCAAAAACCCAGTTTTGAATATTAAAAAAGGTAAAATTTTTTGGTTACCCCTAAAAAAACAAAAATCAAAAATCAAAGCAGGACAGGTTTAGCTAAAAAAATTTTCGATTTTTAGTATCAAAAAAAAGAAACTGTACCAGCCACGTTGAGCTTACGCTTAGAGAAATAATTGCATTTTATCCAAATTTAGTGCTTTATTTTTAAAAATTGTTTAAAATAATATAATAACATGGAAATGATTACAAAAACAAAATGATTTGTTATAAGATTGGGTGCTTTCTGACAGCCTGAGTTTCGTACATACTTCTTTGTTCAATATGCAGAGGTAAATTGTAGAGCCAAAAAACCGGTCAGCAAAAACCTATGGAGAATCACGACAGTTAATTCAATGTACGCAAAGGTCCTGAGAAGATTTAAAAATAATTTGAATATAACTTTGATTAACGGAAAAAACAAGATCATAATACACGAAAATTACAATTAAACATAAAACAATTATTCTAAACAAACAGTTGATTGTAAATACTTTCTTCTTCCTCATTTTTTTCGGTCTTATACAAATTATTTTAAATTCTTCTCGAGACCTTTGTGTACATTGAATGAACCGTCGTGATTCCCCATACTTAGATCTATTTTCCTTTGCATGTTTGAATCTTTAAAGGTTCAATTTTTTAAAAATTTCTTTATATTTATTTAATTCTTTTCAGTTGCTTAATTATGGCTTCATTTAATGTTTTATTGGTTGTAACAGTAATATTAATAACTGGTTCGGGTATGATAGAAGCATGCGAAAGAGGAAATGGTAAATATTATTATAAAACTAAATAGTTTTTACATATATATATATATATATATATATATATATATATATATATATATATATATATATATATATATATATATATATATATATATATATATATATATTTGTAAGTTCACAAATAATACTGCAGATTACAAGTTAAGCAATGATATTGCAATAACTCTAATATTTAGTAACGTGTAAAATACGTCTTATGAATAAACTGCTGTGTTTGTGAAACCCATCTTGTAGATAAAATCTACAAACGATTTTTAATGCTCAAGACATTTTTAAATTTATAGAATAATGATTCATGATAAAAACAATGAATCGTAATATAATAAAGAGCCTTAATAAAATTTAAATATAGAGCATAATAAATATTTTTATATTAAAACGATTAAATTAGCTTAATGATATTGGTAAAGAAATAAATGCATTTAAAATTTTCTTATTAAATTAATTAAGAAATACGTACCTGGCTATAACTGTGGAATTTGCGAAATTTGCAAATTTGTAATTTTTTAAATTCGGAGTTTGCTATTCTCAGTAATAGTAATCTTCAGTAATTCTCGGTAACGACTTCAGATTCTCAGATTTTACCTTCGCAACTGTTTTCTAACCTAAGCTTACGTGCTCCTACTAAGCAAAACCTAAAAACCAATCTAAACTTTTGCTACGCTGTTGTTTGATAAGTTTAGCTTGTTTTTTTAGGTTTTGCTTAGGCTTAGGAACAGGTAAGCTTAGGCTTTAGGAAGAAGGCTAAAGTTGTTTTTTTAGGTTTTTTAGGTTTAGGAACATGTAAGCTTATGTTAGGAATCAGCTGCGGGGTTTAAATCTGCAGAGATAATTCCTGCTAGCCGCTAAGATTGGTCATTACTGAGAATTACTGAAGATTACCATTACTGTGAATAGCAAACGCCTTAAATTCTGAACGTAAATTTTATTAATACACTCTTTAATTAAAAATACGAAAGAAAAATATGCAAATTTATTAAAATAAATATTTATTAATTTACAATCACAATAAATTTTTATGAAATAAGCCAATGAAAATAAAATTTGATGTACGTATCATTGTTAAAATGTTAAGAAGCGCTGAAAATTTTAAGCATTCTTAGGGATTCTTATTCCGCTTTTTTTCCGCCTCGTCTGACAGCAAAATTCCCAGACGCAGTACCAGGACGGAGCTGGGGTAAACAATATTGAATTTGTCGTGGCAAGCCGGAGGCGGGGTTCCGGTTGATCTCAGCCACATATATAATATTTTGGAGCTCCGAGGGGCGTATAATGTATATTACTATATTCCACTAAAATTTTAGCTTGCAATACTTGCGTTGAAGACAATTGTAATTCTGATTGCGTAACAGGAACAGGTGAGTTTTCATTTTTTGAAAAAAATATAATAACATAACTATTCGATTTTTAAATTAAAATTTTTATTTAACATTTTAAAATTTATTTATTTCGCATAAAGCAGGATACGTAAGGCTTATGTTATTCAGTACTAATTGCGCAACAAATACTGGGTAGTACATTTAATTTCGGCACTTTTTCGTTTTTCCAATGTAACTTTTCACTGTATGGCCCGATTTTCATGTTTGATAGCTCATTTTGAAGCTTTTGCAGTACTGCGTTGCGTCAGAGAAGTTTCACTGTACGAAAGTTGTTTTTTTACTTAATTAAATAAGTTTTTAAAAAAACGGAAAATTGCCAAAATTAAATGTATGCATTTAATTTCGGCACTTTACAAACAATCGATCGTTTCTCAGTCAAAAAGTCATCATTTTCAAAAATTTAAAAGCCTACCATCTCCAGACAGTTTTTATTTTATTTTAAGCTTCTACTTGTTGTTCAACGTGTAACTGGCAAAAAGTTACAGCTAAAATGCCAAATGCTATCAAAATGAGCAAAATTTGGGAAAAAAGTGCATTTAACTTCGGCACTTTTTAAAAATAATCTTAATCGAGTTTAAGTGCAGTGATGACCCTTACACATTTCAACGTTGTCTTTTAACTATTTACAACTACAATTTAACACCCGACCACTTAATTCAACCCGTTTTTACCTACAGCAATATGTGTGCCGAAATTACACGATTTTATTTTATAACGATTGCTCAACACAGACGCAACGTAGAAACACGGGGTCTAAAAATTCTGAAAATAGACTAAATTTTACCAGGACAGTTTAATTTTTAAACCAATTTATTACGTAATTATGAAATGCCCCTGTTCTAAAAACGAGTAACAATTTTATTTTTTATAAATCTTTCAATTTCACATGAAAATATCACAACATAACAAATAAAAAGCTCACGACTGTCATCTACATATAATTAGCTCTCATTTGAGCTATCAAACGTTGTATTCCGTCCTGGATTATCAAAGATATAGTCTAAAATCAAAAATGCCCAATTGGGAAAAGTGCCGAAATTAAATGCACTACCCTAACAATAGTAACAAACAATATTATCACAATGCAGTGTGTCTTAGCCGGGTTTCGATCCAGGGACCTTTAGTATGCAAGGAAGTAAGATCTGCCACTGCGCGACAGCTGTACAAATAAACAAGTTTTAGCTTATCATCCATCAGAAACCGCTCGACTAACGGCATGTTAACAACCGGCAAAGTAAGCCGGTTACTGAAAACAGCATTATTGCTTGAATTTTGCTATTTTTCCCAGTAAAATTTCAGAATTATTTTTTTTTAATTGAAAAACATGATATTTAACAATATGTTATGAGGCATATTTCTTTTGAATACAAGTTAATAATAGTTACATTTAGATATTAAAGCCGTCTTTTTTAATTAATCATTTTATTATTATATCTTCTAATTTCAACGGTAAATCATTTGTTTTGATTAAATACTACAAAATATATTAAAACTAACAAAATATTATCATAAAACTGTTAGAAAAATCTTATAATAGGACCTTGTTCATAACCAGCTAACTTAGCCGGTAATTAACATGCGGTTAGTGGAGTAACCTCTGCAGTTTTTTCATATTTTTTTATATTTTTGACATGGCGTACAATAATTTTGTGTTTTTAATTTTTATTTCTTTTCTAAATTATTGTTTTAGAATATTATTTATGTCAAGAATACATGAAAATTAATTAATAAAGAAAAAAAGAATGAGAAATGAAAAACAAATTATACGGGATATGTGCGGATCCAACCTAAATAGTTTAGTTTAGTTAGTTTATAGTTTAGTTTATTTCATACATACATACAAAATGACAATAAATACATGGTCAAATAAAAGACTAAACAAACAAAAGACTGGGTATGAAATAATAATAATGTTGCACAGGTATAAAAATACTACTAATATGCAACATACAAATTCACAATAAAATATTCTTAATTTGCAAAATGTATATCTAACTTTTGTTAAAATATCTGTAAAGAATTTTGCGAAACAATGTTAAATGGCAAGTTATTCCAGGAATTTACAACGCGATTTGAAAAAAAAGTTTTAAAAATATCCATTCAAACTTTTTCTTTATTAAGCTTAAAACCGTTTACTCTTGTATGCAAATTAGTCAAAAAACTAAAAAATGAAATTTTATCAACGTCTACAATGTTTTTTAAGATTTTAAAACACATGACAAGGTCATTTTTAAGTCGACGATGATCCAAAGACTCTAACCCTAACTCTTTTAATCTTGTTTTATAATCAATTTTAGGATATAACCTGCGTGTAAATTTTCGTTGTACTCTTTCTAATATTTCAGGGTCTTTAATGTAATGAGGAGACCAAATAAAAGATTCAATTCCATCACATAGTTTTTGTAACCTTGCAAAATTGCTGACATATTTTTTGTGGTAATTGCCCTGAAAAGCATAGCTAGTATTCGGTGACCTTTTTCTGCAATATGCGTGGAAAGTTTTAAATATTTTGTAATAGTAATACCTAGATAACGTATATTGTCACATCTGTTAATAAGAACATTATTTAAACTATAATTTTTAGTATCGTGGACATTACCAAATAAAATAATATAACATTTTTGAAGAGCAATATTTAGCTGCCATGTATTGGCCCAGTTACAGAAATTATCTAAAGAGTGCTGAAAATCACCAGCAGGATCATTAGGAAAGTGATGTATGTGATTAATTTTAGTGTCGCCAGCAAATAATTTTACAATTGATTGGTTACCAACCGCTTTTGGAAGGTCATTTATAAAAAGCAAAAATAGCAAGGGGCCTAAGACGCTGCCTTGAGGCATCCCACTATTAACAGCAGAAAATGATGAAACAAAGTCATTGATTATTACTTGCTGACGTCTGTTACTCAGAAAGGCTTTGATCCAGTTAAGCAGTTCATAACAAATTCCATAATTTTTTTAGCTTATGCAGCAGTTTATTATGACTTACTGAATCAAAGACCTTCGCAAAATCTATGTACATAACATCAACTGATTTTTTGGCTTTTAATTGCTTTAATCCAATCGTTAAGACTGCACAGTAATTGAAGTCCTACAGATTTTTTAGACAAAAACCACAAACTGTTCTTTACATATTAAGTTTTGACTCTGTAAAAATTTGATAATTTTGTCATAAATAATACTCTCCATTATTTTTATACAGTTACAAGTCAAAGATACAGGACGTAATTATTGTACAAACTAGCGATCCTTTTTTTTAAAATAGGCGTTATTAAAGCGTTTTTCCAAATTTGAGGTAATAAACCATTTTCTAAAGAGTTCAAAAATTCGTGCTAAAGGCATAGCAATTCGTTCAGCTACGTTTTTGAGGTAAAAGGCAGGTAAGTTGTCTGGTGTTTTAGAAATCCTATTTGGAAGTTTTTTTTAATTTTTTAAGCACAATTTTTACTGAAAAAGCTATACTACTAATTTTGTCTTCAGTTTCTAGAGTAAAATTTGGCAAATTACCATCATCTTTGGTAAAAACGGAACAAAAAAAGGAGTTTAAAACTTTACTATTTTATGCATCGCTTACAGCAAAACTGCTATCAGGTTTTTTTTATTAAATCTATTTTTTGTGCTTTTATATCCAGCTTAGAATTTAGAAAGTTGTAGAAACTTTTAGTGTTTCTACTGATTAAAGCTATCTATTTTCATATTCATGATTAACTTTTTTTAATAGACTAGTTCGGAATAAGGGTTTTTTAGTGTTAGGAAGAGGGTACAATAACTACTAGCGCCAATCATATGTAGAGAGAAAATTGAGAAACACCGAGCGACTAAAGATAAATTCTATCAGGGTGAAAATAGATGATTGGTCAAGTAACCACTCGTTCTTTAAGAAAACATCACGTGCAGAGAAACACATGACGCAACTTAATAATAATTGGTTACATAACCGCTGAAAACTTTTTTTAAAATTGTTTTCGCTCGCAAGTTTATTGTTTGTTTCTTCCTGGCGCTGAGTGGTTACGCCCTTAATTTCAGCCTGGAAGTCTTCAACTTTAGTACATTTTAAGGTTTAAAATATTTCAAATATTTATTGGTTCAAAATCTCGACCCCTTCTCTTCAAAATTTTTTAAATACTTTTTAAATATTGCAAAAGCCAAAGCAGTTTTTGGGGATTTTTAGTTTTTTGCCGCTTCGTAGGGACGACGCTGCTGGCGCGCTTGATTACCAGTTTTTTAATGTTTCAATTACAGAAAATGCTTAATTTAAAAGTTTGGAATGGACTTTTTAAAATTAATTTTTAAATTTTGAATAGTTTTACAAGCAAAACCTTAAAAAAACCTATGTAGATTTAAAATTAGTTTAAAAGCCCAAATTTCATTATTTTTACAAATTTGAAATCACTGATCAGGAAAATACTATTTTAGTGGTGATTTCAAACTATTGTGACGTTTAATTAAAAAACAAAAATTTATTTAGCACAAACTGATATATTACAGCACTTCAACGTAGTGAAACATATAATCGTCTAGCAATTTTTATGAAGTATAGGTTTAAACTTAAGAAACTAAGAAAGCTAAGATTTTTTTAAATTTTATTTTTTTCTTTTTGTACCCTCCCTCGTACAGTAAAAGACGCTTATTCCGAACTAGTCTATTCAGTTTTATATTCACGATTACATGCAGAAACTTTTAGTATTTCCACTGATTAAAGCTATTTAAGCTATCTATTTTTATATTCATGATTAACTTTTTTTAATTCAGTTTTATATTCACGATTACATGCTTTCTACAAATCTTTATTTTGGCCTGAAACTTTTGTTTGTTAGTATAAACGCTTCTTTTTTTTCAAAAGCCTGGTAATAACAGCCGGATAACTTATTCGACTCACTTTTATTTCTTTAAGTGGGACAAATTTATTTATGCATTCATAGTTAATATGACAAAGCGCTTTAGATAATAGTTCGATAGACTCACAGTTATTTATAAATACATTTACCCAATTAATATTTGCAAGGTAATTAATATTTAATATCAGAAAAATTTAAATGCATGTATGCAGATTTTTATATGCATACGTATGTATATGTTATGCATTCGTATGCATAACATATACATACGTACGCATATGTTTTTTTAATAAAATGCATACGTATGCATTTTTCCACAAAGTATATGCATACTTAAGCATTTTGTTTTGTGACTTTTATGCATACGTATGCATTTTTTTCCAAAATTTATGCATACGTATGCATAAAAGTTGCAAAAAAAGCATACGTATGCATATAATTTGCAAAACATATGCACACGTATGTATATTTTATCGAAAAATACAAAAAATTATTTTTTTAAATTTACAAAATATGCATACGTATGCATATTTTGCAAAGTATATGCATAGGTACGTATGCATTTTCCGCAAAGTATATACATACCAGTAGCGTATTTAAGGAAGGGCGGGGGAAGCGATCCCTCCTTTTGGCCGTTTCCATACTTAGTAGGGAGGCGCTTCGCCCCGAGAAGGGCCAAATCCTACCCCAAAACCGGTAAAAAAATCAGCGAATAAGCTAAGCCTAAGTAAAACCTAAGCTAAACCTAAGTAAAATCTAAGCTAAGCCTTAGCAAAACTTAAGTCTGAGCAAAACTTAAGCCTAAAGCCTAAGCCTAAGCGAAACCTGCCTAAGCAAAGGCTAAGCTAAGTCTAGCCTAAGCAAAATCTCTAAGCCTAAGCAAAATCTACGCTAAGCCTAAGCAAAACCTAAGCTTAAGCAAAATCTAAGCCCGGGCAAAACCTAAACTAAGCCTAAGCAAAACCTAAGCCGAAGTAAAATCTAAGCTAAGCCTAAGCCTAAGCAAAACCTAAGCCAAGCAAAATCTAACCTAACCCCTCCTCTGCCATTTTCGGGATAGGTTTTGACCTTCAGCTTTAAGCCAGCCATTTTTGTAAGGGTCCCCTACTTTTTTTATTTTCAGGTTATAAAAATGTAGTGCATCTTGAATGCATAAAATTAAACAATGTAAAAAATTTTTCCCGCTCTGCGGGAAGATGAAACATGCAATATGTTGTTTAACCGCTTTTTTCGCTTATAAATTACAAACCCCTTGCAGTCGCGCATATTTTTAGATATTTTAGCCAATTATTTGTATATAAATCAGCTTATTTCTTAATAAAATTAAAAAACAACCTTATTGGGATATAGTACAAAATTTTAACATCATACTAATTTAAAGCTGTAACAAAAAAATTGTTTAGGAATTAGGTTATAAACACAAAAATAAAACTATGCTTATATGATTGGCTGGTGACAATTCTTAAGCAGTTTTTAGTGCATATTTAAAAACATTTTCGTCTCCGGCAGCTAGGGCAACACCCCCAGACCCCCGGGTCGACGCTTTGCGTTGGCTTGGTGTTGCTACCACAGTAACAAAAACACAAACACACACGCTACCACGCACACAGACACAGACACAGACACACACACACACACACACACACACACACACACACACACACACACACACACACACACACACACACACACACACACACACACACACACACACACACACACACACACACACACACACACACACACACACACACACACACACACACACACACACACACACACAAACACACACACAGACATGTACCCCCCACGCACCCACGCACACACACACATATACACACACGCACACGCACAACAGACGCAGACGCAGACACACACACACACACACACACACACACACACACACACACACACACACACACACACACACACACACACACACACACACACACACACACACACACACACATATATATATATATATATATATTTATATATAGCGATGATAATAAAACTGAGAAATTTAAAATAATTTTTTGATAAAACTTGAACGTTTCGGCCTGAACTTAGGGCCATCCTCAGCAAGATCATCTAAAACAGACAAAATTGTAAAACATGATAAAAACCGAACTTTAAACGTCAGTACAATATACAAAGAGAAGAAAAACACGCGAATAAAATAAGTTAAAGCATAAACAAGGCGGGAAATCCAAAATCACACTATAATTTACGATAATACTTACAGAGTAAAACAACTCAGAAATTATTCATAAAACTTATTCTAAAATAATGGAATTAGTTACAAAAGAAAAGCTTAAAATATATGACTATCGGTATCGAAAAATTAAAAAAATTAAAACTATGATGAAAGTGAGCTTAAAAATAAATTTAAAAATAAACTATACAACTGTCCTAAAAGCACAATAAACTGAAGTGTTTCTGATCATTAATCTCAGGTTTGTAATATTGAATACAGAAACTTTCTTTTATTTTGAGAAAAAACTATTTTTGAGCGGACGACACAATAGAAAAATCTTTAAAACATGGTAACCTAGTTTGTACATTACATAATAAAGTATGGCCGTAAATAGACGATTTTAGACTATTGTTTAGTGAGTTTTTAGTTAAGTGAGAGATTTTCCTATGTTTAGAGATTCCAACCGAGAACTGGCGAGATGTTTCGCCAAAATACACAGCTTTACAAGCGTGACATTTATATTTGTATACAATGTTAGATCTCATCCCAAACGGAATTCTATCCTTAAATGGAAAAGACTAGACAAACGACGCGTAGATGAAAATATAATAGAAATTTTTACTTGTGGGAAATACCTATTAAATAACTTTTTTAGATTATATTTAGTAAAATATGAACATACACCGGCGTATGGTAGTGTAATAATAACAGGTAAGCCGGGTACGGTAGGATTTTTTTGTTTTTTAGTGTACTTGTTGTCCAAAAACCGTTTAATACAAGCATCGATAATATGTGAAGGATATGCATTCCTACACATTAAATCTTTCAAAAATAAAACGTCAGTGTGAAAGTCATGAAAACTACTGGAAAGGTTAAACGAGCGAATATTTGAATAAGAAAATACAATAATCAGATATTTTACCACCAATTTATATTGATGTTTACACAACAAAATAAAATACATTTTTTACGAATCCATAATTGTGTAATAAATAATTTTTGTTTTATTATAGGAGCTAATTGTCAAAGTTGTATTGCATCAAAATGTACAGGATGCTCGTATTCAAGAAGGTGACATTTTAAAGGGAAATTATGTAATTATTTAAAAAATGTGTTATTTTATGTACAAAATAGTTTTTTTTTTATTGTATTAAATATTTATAAAAAAGTTTGTTTGTATTAGATATTTATAAAATAAAGTTTGTTTTTATCATAATTGTTCTTAGTAGTCTGATAATAATTTTTCATTGTAATTTTCAATATAAGCCATTTTAAAACCGCGATAAGTTCTTAAAAAATATGGAAGAATACGCTTCTAACAAAAATAAAACAAACTGCCCACAAAAATGAATGTCTTACTGCGGGGCCTTATTTCTGTGCAATTTAATTTAATCTGAAGGAACATATTTTTTTAAAGATTCGTTTTAAAAAATGAAGTGCGATTTTTTGATCCAAACACATATTGACAGTATGCAAGCATATCCTAAAGATTAAACGCAGATTTAGAATAACGATGTGATCCATTGTTGTCTGGCGGTATACTCTCCTCCCCTTTCTCTCCCCTAAGAGGTGACCCTCACGACTCTTCCCCTACCTCCTATAAGATGCCTATTTTTGGCGTAACTCTTTTTCTTTTTAACGTCCTAACCCTGACCCCCCTCTCTATTAACTTGAAACAAATACAAAATTACAATTACAGATTTCGGTTTTTGCCCTGGTGAAAATATCGCCTTCCCACAGCTTGGGTAGTTCAGACACCTTTGGTTAGATTCCAGCAGTGTTTTCTTTATTACATTTGAAATTTAAACCTGTGTTTGGAAAACACTGTTTTCTTATCTAAAAAAATAAGACGATTAAGGTTTTTTTTATATTAAGATTAAGGCGATTTAAGTAGTCCTTGGTTATTTGTCCCGGTCCGGATTTTTCATGCAAAGTTAAAACATTTTTTGCACTGGTCCGGATTATTCGCGAGAGGCGCTCGAGAGGCTGGCTCGGGAGGCTAACTTTATTCACCTTCTAAACAAGTTCCCCAAATCAACTGAACGATTTGGGGAACTTAGATCTAAAGGCTGGTTCATACTTATGTAAAAACATCCTTTGGACAAAGTCCAAAGGACAAATACAGCGTATAAACGTGTGTAAAAACGTCCTTTGGACTTTGTCCAAAGGGCGTTTTTACATAAGTATGAACCAGCCTTAAGGGTCCTAAGATCTACAGCTGTTACGAAACGATTTTTCGCAACCTAAAAAAAAATGGGAACTTAGATCTAAGCGGCGCACAAACACGTGGCCCTTTCAAAGAGGTTGTCCATTAATAACGCAACAGCTTTAGTAATAATTTCAACACATTATAACCTTTTTTAAAAACCGCTCAATTTTTTTTTCTAAATATTTGCCGCGAACTTTAATTATTGTTTAAATTTTTAAAACAATGCTGTTAAACATTGTTGTTAAAATGAACAATAGGCTAAATGATTTTTTAGTATTAAAATTACGTTATCATATTAAATGGTGCCGTTGTTTTTTTTTAAATTTAAACCCTTTTTTTATTTTAAAAAATTTTGTCATAGTATAAAACTTGTTATAATATTTTGTTGTTTGTATTTTTTGTTATTATTATGTTTAATAAAATTTAATTTGTTAAACATATAGTTGTCATTACAGAAACAATAGATTTTTTTAAATTTTATCGAAAAATGTTATTAATAGGTGGCGCCTGAATCGAATTTAATTTCATAAATTTTTTATTAGTTTTAATTTGTATTTTAAAGTTTTAATTGATGCATATTTACAATATTAATAGTAATATAAGTAATAACGAAGAATTTTTTTGATTTGAACATGATATAAAATTTTACACTGATTTATTTTTAAAGATATACTTTTCAATTATAATGATAAAAATCACAAGTTCTTTAGTAGATTATTTTTAAACTTTAATAAAATCCAAAAAAATATTTAAAAAAAAACATAAAAATTCAATAGAACTGTGATTACTTGCGCATAACAGACGATACAAAAGAAACGAGCAGACACAATTGTTAATAATTAGTGTTAAATACACTTACTTCATATATTATAAATTACTATTCATTAATTTAAAATAAATTATATGTATATGTATATGTAAGATTAGTTTGCTAGATTATGAATAGATCACACAATTTTTAGAAATAATTTATTTTAACTTTTCAAAATTACGTTTTTTTTTTTAATCAAATATATAAAAAGTTTTTTTTTGAACTAAAAATAATCTGCTAAAAAAGCATTAAAGAGCAGTGATTTTATTTGCAGCGTATTTCAGGAAAATCTTGCATTTACATATATGTATTTATTTATGGCGAACAAGGATATGACTATGCCGATTGGCGCTCATTAGCCGTTTTCCAGATATTAAAGAGAGACTCGAAGAAGCTCCATACAAACTGGGCTTTTTTCACTATTTTCACTTTTAATTTTAAGACTATTTTTTTAAATAAGGTGATTTTTTGGTTATCAAATAAAAATATGTACTTTTGTGCAGTTTTTAACGTTTATAAAACATAAATGCAAAGCATTACATAACGGTGAGAGTACCGAAAATAACCCTATTCAAAAAAAAAGTATCTGATGAAGAAAAAAGATCAATGCAAGTTATTCTCTGCAATTTTCCGGAACCCAAAAACGAAGCAGTCCAAGATCTCTTCAGATGCTTTTCCTTGTTTCTGAAAAACAATGACTTGTACAACCCTCATTTCGACCGAATTTCCAACGTTGAAAGACTAGGAATTCTTGATAATCGACGCCCACGCGACCGCAAATTAAAAAAAACTTTTAGTCACCTTAACGGTCAGGTTTCCCTATATGCGAGAATGTTCAAAGTTGAATACGAAGCTCGATTTAATGATCCTGACTATGAACTTCGCAAATGTCGATTTATTTTACTGCCATCGCGCCCACTTGAAGAAAGAATATTGATAAGTAAAATGAAAACTTCCGCGTCGGAATTGAACAGAAAAAGTGGAAATCAAAATGTTAGTTGGACTGTCTGCGAAGATTCTAAGAAACCAGGCAGCTACTCTATTTTGTTAAATTCGTTTGTGACGGGGCTGGTGGAGATGGAAGATGGATAATTAATCATTGGAATAAAAAGCTTCCGGTAAACTCCTAAGGGGAGAAAACACCTTATGCAAGGCTCAAATCTTGAAATGTAAATTTTTTATTGCGCGAAGTATTTTTAGTATTGCAAACCAAAACCTTTTTGATCACGGTCTTGAAGTGAAAAAACCGGCGCTTTGGGGTATAAATGAAACATTTTTAAAACCTGAAATAAGCAATGCATTGATAAATAATAACCATAATTACCAAGTTTTCCGCAAAGATCGCCTTGATCATCATGGAGGGGGTGTTGCCATACTTGTCCAAAGAAATATTAAAGCTAAACAAGTTGAAATACCTAAACAGTTTTCTTACCTCAAAATTAATAGTGTAGATCTTATTGGCAAATGGCCTTCTAGGGTTATATGCTTCTATAGGCCCCCAAATTCTGGTATTATTTACTCTAAATCTTTTGCTGCCCTTCTCGAAATGCTTTGTGATGTTTCTTACCCAGTAATCGTTATGGGTGATTTTAATTTTAGCGAATCAGCCTGGCGACCTAACCAAAATTCACCAAACACAGCTCTTGAATCTATTTATCATAAGCCCGGTTCACACTGAGGTGGCAATGCCACCGGTGGGAATGCCACCGCCACCGGTGTGAATGCCACCGCCACCGGTGGGAATGCCACCGGTGGCATTGCCACCGCTAGGTTCACACTGGGGTGGCATTGCCACCGCTGAAGAGCATTTTGTTCGCGTGTAGAGCTAAGAAAATGTCGGTAACTTTTTTTACTTTTTACTCTTTTTTTACCTTTTACTGTTTTTCAGTATTTCCCAGCTGTTTGCCTGGTTAATTTTGTCAATGTATGTTTTTTCTCGCTTGTAATAAAGTTCCCAAACTTGATCAGAAGTTCATCCGAATCAGTAGCCATATTTTTAAAAAGTTTTATTTCTAAAAGGTGGTCGAAGAAACATTAACGAACTTAAAGTTTTCTTTTTAATTTATATAGGTAAACGATTTTGTTTTTAAATTTTTTTAATAACCCTCCGCTATTTTTTTGGATTGTTTACTCTTTTAACCTAAAGCCGCGCAATAAATTATATATTAGAAACTGTGCTGCAGAAAAATTTGCAAATCTTTTATTAATGCATAAAAAATTGCAAATTCATATTCAAACACTTTTCCATGCTATGTATGTACGCGTGTTTAAAACTCGTAAAAAATACTTAAAATTTTTTTTCATAAAAGATCATTTGTTTTGTTTGTTTTGCTAAACACGGTTTTGCTATATAATTTTTTCATTTATGCAATTCACGCGTTTTCAGGCGTTTTTCTATTTACACCGCAATATTGTTTGTGGGTTTTGCTTATACAATGAAAGCGTTTATGTAAAAACCGTAATATTTTCATTGATTTTTTTAACAATGCGCGCGTTCCCATGCGTTTTTTTCTTGAGAGAGCTGCCACCGATGACGGAGTTGTGGATTAAACACAACAGCGGTGGCAATGCCACCTCGCGGTGGCATTGCCACCGCAAGGTGGCATTGTCACCTCAGTGTGAACACGTCATATGTTTAACGTTGGACACAACAGCGGTGGCAATGACTTGTTCCCAACTATTAGAGTGTACATTAGACTGGAATACTGCTATTGATAAAGGCCAAATTGTTGATATTGTGTATATCGATTTCAGCAAGGCTTTTGATTCTGTATGCCACAGCAAGCTTTTAACAAAATTAAAATCCTTAGGAATTGATGGTGATCTTCTCTTATGGATTACTGCATTTTTCCAAAATAGAAAGCAAAGAGTCGTTATTGACTCCACCTATTCTGTTTATGAAAATGTTATTTCCAACGTCTCCCAGGGCTCCATACTTGGTCCACTATTGTTCTTACTCTACATAAATGACCCACCTAAACATATTGAAAACGTCACTTGTAAGTTGTTCGCTGATGAAATCAAACTTTATTATGCTCGCAAAAAAGATGTGTCAAATTTAACAAAATAAAATTGAAAAACTTGTAAAATGGGCAAAAGTATGGCAACTTCAAATTGCTGCTCAGAAATGCCTTTGTTTTGTATATGGGACGAGGAAATCCAAAGTTACAAATCTCACTTGAAAACAATATTTTAAAAAGTGAAGACTCCATACGTGACTTAGGGGTACTTGTGTCGAATGATTCTAAATTTTCTGCTCACTGTAGTTCTGTTGTTAAACGCGCTTATCAAACAATTAACATGATTTTTCGTTGCTTTAAAACGGTAAATAAAAAAGCTCTTGTAAGATCTTACATTGCGTATGTTCGTCCACTGATAGAATATTGTAGTCCAGTGCGGTCACCTTACCTTTTGAAAGACATTGATGAAATAGAGCGTGTTCAAAAGTACTTTACTCGCAGACTTTTTACAAGGTGTAACCTCTTTGCTCAGAGTTATCTCGAAAGATTAACCACGCTTAAACTAGAATCGCTGGAAGAAAGACGTATACGATTAGATAAACATGTGTTTCTCTATTGTTAAAAATTAAAGTGATCTTCATTTTGAAGATTTTTTTGTTTTTCTACATTTTTTAATCACAATGATCATAATTTGAAACTTTTCAAACCTCGGGCCTTAAAAGACCCTCTTTTGCATTCATTTTCTCATAGGGTAGTAAAATATTGGAATGATTTACCCCAAACGGTTGTTTCGTCTGAAACAATCAACAGTTTTAAATCTAGGCTATCAAAAATAAATTTTCGAAATTATACGATGTTTAATAGTCACATGCACTAGCAGTTTTCGGACTCTCATGTGTTTTTCTCCCTTTTATTTTTTATGGTCTTTCTTTCAATATTCTAAATGTATTCTTTTTGTTTGTTGTTTGTTGATTATAAAAATAAAGTCATTTGATTTAATTTGAGTCCATTTATAGAGTAGTTCATTTATTCATGGAAACCCCATGTACGGACGTTTAACTAATTAAATAAAAATATAATGAATGAATTTTTATTTAGTAAAATATGATACTGATTGTATTAAAAGAGTTAAAATGCAAACATAAACAAGGAAATATATTAAAAAAGAATATTAAACTGATTTTTTTTTTGTTTAAAAAGCTAATTGGTAGAAACTTGCGCTGTTATTTTTAACCGCGGGGAAGTTGGCATGCTTTCGCGCATGTCTTCCCGCCGGCTTTCCCGCTGACTTTCGTTTTTATGCGGTTTTTAGGCAAAAATGACAATAAGTATTCATGAAAATAGCTAAAAACTAAGGAAATATGAATTTTCTAATTAGTTTTGATATTAAAATAAATTTGATTAGAATTAAAATACCGTTTTTTTTTAAATAACCTTTAGCATGCGTTCACGCCGGCTCTCGCAATTGAAAACACTTTAGCGTGCGTTCCCGCATGTCTTCCGCCGGTCTTCCCACTCCATTGGTTCCACTCGTTTTTCCAATAACCTTAATTACGACGCGTTCCCTTTAACAAATTTACCCTCTCCGAACGCCCACAGCGGGTATTTTTGAAACACTTAAGAATTTTAGACATTGTTTCAAATTTGCAGTAACTGCCGTCATACATGGGCAAGTTGGTCCGGAGTGGGGAGGGGGTTAAACCCCAAATTAGGGGGGGGGGTTAAAATCCGAGAAACACAAAATACCTATATCGTTTTTTTTTTCTGGAGTGGATTTTACCCATATCGTTTTTCGATTTTGAAGGAAAAATAGGTAAAAAACGCTAATTTTAGGCCAAAAAGCCTTGTTTTAGAGCATTTTTGAGCTTTTTATTGCTTAAAACATTCATTTTGACCTCAAAACTTAAGTTTGGGGGCAGTTAGAAGTCATTTTAAAGACATTTTTTTTCTTCATTTTTCCAAAATTGGGGGGAGGGGTTAACTTTTTCTCCCCCCCCACTTCTGAGTGGGGGGATTAAACCCCCTTCTCAGAATTTGGGCGGGGAGTTAACCCCCCACCTCCCCCGTGCCCATGTATGACTGCCGTGTAGTTTTATGGCTTTTTATTTATTCACTTCATTTACTACATTACTTTTATTTAAAAGTTATTAGTATTATATGAGTAATAATAATGTTATAGTAATGTTAGTAATTATGCGGAAGACCGGCGGAAGACATGCGGGAACGCATGCTGGCTTTCAGTTAGCTCCCGGAATTGCTGGCTTCCTGTTTTAGCTACATTATTTGTTAAAGGGAACGTGTCGTAATTAAGGTTATTGGAAAAACCTTATTGGTTATTGGTTTTTACCCACTACGTTAAATATTGAGAAAATCGCATCCACTGCAACATGCCGAGAGAGACAAAAGATGATCAAATTGCCAGACTGGAGGCAGAGAATGGGGATCTTCGGAAAAGGCTAACGGAGTTGGAGAAGAGATTCGCCGGGATGGAGGAAGAGCGAGCTCCTGGTGTCAATACTGACTTAGTGGCATCCATCTGTGAAAAGGTTTTGAATCGTCTACTGCCGATGATTGACAGTTATTTTAAGCGCATGGAGGTGCAAAGAGAACATGAGTCAATGCTGGTCGTATCTGGCCTACCGGAGAGCGATTCCTACGAAGGGGAAAAAGAGAGTGTGACCGAGTTATTAAAGACTCTTGACAGTGGCGATTTGGGCGAGGTCACTCCTGTTGAGTTTTTTCGTATCGGAAGAGCTGGTGACCGGCCCAGGCTTCTAAAAGTTAGGGTCGTTAACAAACATATTAGAAACAGAGCTGTACGTTCAGGAGGACGACTAAGAGGGGTCACTAAATTTGATAAAGTTTATGTAAGACCGTCACTGAATGAGGAACAGCGAGTCCGTCAAAAGGAATTGCTTGGCAAACTTAGGGAGCTTAGAGAGCAGAACAAAAAGGTTTCGCTTCGGTATTCTGCTGATGGTGATCCCTTTTTGTTCGACATCACTCTCAAGGCTCCCCTAAATGTTTCAAAATAGGAAATTATCCGACTTAATTATCACTGTAGTAAATTAAAGCTTATACCTAGTATAAAAATTTTGTGTATGAATGCAAGAAGCCTTGTTAACTCCTTAGACGAGCTTGATGTTCTGATTTCAGGTGGTGATTCTAACTATAGTTTTGTTGACATATGCTTTATTTGTGAAACATGGCTCACTGAAACAACTACTAATGAAATGATCACAAAAAATAGAGAATTTAATGTTTATCGAAGGGATTGACAGCAGCGACGAGGAGGTGGAGTAGTCCTATTAATTAAAAATATTTTTAGAGTAGTTGAAGTTGAAATGGAGGAA